>CAJUYG010001282.1:41121-63383 GCA_910591675.1 Galerucella calmariensis
TTTGCAGAAAATATTAATGTTGCGAAAAAAATCATGAGGACCATTTTTTTAGAAAATGACCTGCACTTCAATTTTTATCTGAACCGAAAATCTCTAACTGCCATATTTTAGGAGATATTGGCTGAAAACCTATTTTACTGGTATTTTGGGGCCATTTTCTCCGCCCTCGCACGCGTTTTCATGCAGAACTTTGTCTCATGTTTAATGATGTACCAAATGCAACTTCCAACCGGAAGATGAAAACAGGGCGTCATTAATATTAACTCTGCCTTTTTTTCTTCCTTCATTTACTGGACTATTATCTTATTGTAGGTAAGGTTTTGTAGAGAATAATTTTAAGATTTCAGAACAACGAAAAGTATAATTCTCTTATTGTAGAAATTCAGTTGTGTTCTCATTATCGGTGTCATATCTCCTAATTGCCGAAAATATCCACTATAATATTTTGAGTTCGAAAGAAATTGGACGTATTGTATGTGAAGTCTGTTCATACTCATAATTGCAGTGACAAAATAGTAATTTACGTAGCAAGACCGCAAAGTATTATTTTTTAGGTCGATACAAGCAGATTCCAGGGCGAGATGTAGGCGAGTTCTGTAGCTGTATTCTTGAATGAGGAAGTGAAGAATCGTGGATTTATGAATTTTCCGCCCTTAGGCCTAAACGATACTTTCCGCCTTATTTTTGGTGTTTATAATTGGTTTTCCGATAAGGTAGGCGAAAATAATATTGTGTTATAGTATTGTGTCGTGAAAGTCGAAGAAATAAGGAGAGTTAAGGAAGTTGAAGGAGTAAAATTGGTGACTGCGGTGGGTTCTGAGAAATATTCGTATCTGCTCATGGTAAATAGTTTTCAATGATGGAAGAAAGAGAAAGAAAGGCACAGAAAATGAAAAAAGAGAAGGAGGAAAGGCGCAGAGAAAGAAGAAGAAAAGAAAAGATCCAGGAAGGCGGAAGAAAAGAATGAAAAACGTGAGGAACGACATAGACAAGCAAATATAGAAATCATGAACGACATAAGAAAAATTCAAGAAGCATCTGGAATCTGGAGGTAGAACAACTTAATAATATATTTGAACATTCAGAACAACAGCAAGGTCATATAAAATCTAATTTAGAAAGGCAAATGAGAAATAAAATAATTAATTTGGAAAAAATTATTAGTATCCAAGCTTTCTCAACTAATTTTGAAATTGAAGGCATGATCTCGTACAGTTTCTGGAAGCCACTCTAGCAAGATCCTAAGACCACCTAAGTCTGATGGCCAAACGGCGTGGGACTCCAATTTGAAGCTGCTACCAGAGCTAGTGGCTGGACAGTGACAAAAAAGGCGGCTTCATTAATAATGTCGCTTCGTGGGCAGATGGCAACCGTTTTACAGTTTCTTCCTCAGGACACGCCCAATTATGCGACTCTCATACAGGCTTTAGAGCCAAGGTATGGCCAACAGCAAATATTCCAGAGTTAGCTAAAAGTCCGCAATCAAAAATTGAATAGGAACCTACAGGAATTTGATGCCGATATAAAAGAATTATTGCATCTTGCCTATCCTCAGGCATCTAAAGATTTCCGAGAGCAAATCGGAGCACAGGCATTCGTTGATGTTTCACAAGATGTGGAAATGCAACAAGCTTTTCGGCTACAACACCACAAAACGTCAAATGAAGCTTTCATCGCAGCTCAGAAACATTAGACAGCAAAAAGCATTTAGAAATGTCCAGTAAGAGCTGCTAATTTATCAAAAAAACCTTTCAAATTGAAGAACCGGTGACAATTATAATCGGTTGCGAAATTAGTTCCAAAAGGAAGATCACTACAAGTAACTTAGTTTACGCCAGCCTATTGAAGCAATTACTTAAAAATTATGACCAATTAACAACAAATTAACAACTTTATCAATGACGCCATTGCGCCATTCTTAAGACGGAAAAATTTATAGAACGCAGCAGTCTAATGCAGCATAGAATTTATACAGAAGATGCCTGACCAATTCGTTAAATGAATGCCAAAAAGACGTCAAAGAGTCTACCATTTGCTGAACGGCAAAAAGTGAAAAATATGATAGAAGACGGCTAGCAGTACACCCTGATGATCAAGACAAAACCGCTTTTTCTACTGCCAACGGTCTCTACGAGTTTCAGGTCCTCCCATTCGAACTCTGCAATGGTCCGGCCATTTTTGAACGACTGATGGAGATGGTTTTAAGAGGATTAACTTGAATACTCTATCTATTGAATCTTGATGATATTAGTAATGATCATGTCATTTAATAAGCATCTGGAAAATGTTAACAAATCACTTGACAGGTAAAGGAATACCAGTTTAAAACTGTTCACTGTTCCCAATGGAGTCCTTATACTTTTGGGAGGAATTAAAACCGATTCGGAGAAAGCTGTAGCTTTCGAAGACTGACCTAAACCAAGGGACAAAAAAGAAAATAAGGAATTTTCTTGGATGTTGTACATATTACCGAAAATTTGTGTGTTGTAGAAGTTAAAGTCGAAGAAATAGAAACTTAAAACAGTAAAAGGGGTAACAATATTAACATATGGACTACATTCACAATCTCACTACTATAACACCTTCGATTAGGAAAAAACATTGTATAACGAGGCAAAAGTTTATTCGAATTTCTCACACGAACTATACATAATATGTACTTCTCCAAAGCTTCTCATTGCCAAAGATTTCTTTGTACCTAATCTTTGTCGCTGCCATCCATACTGTTGCTAGTGGGATTATTCCGCTAACTACGAATAACCTTCATACAACATTCTTTCAATTTCAAGTTTAGTGATCCCAGAATACGATGTAAGACGAAAAAGTATATGTTTTAATGAGTAATAAAGTATTGTATTGTTGACCATATTTTTTCCAAGAAAAACAGGAAAGTGCTCGATTTGACCGCAGTATCTAAAATTATTTTCTCAAATTGTTTATTGATCGATTTGAATTCATATTAGAAAAATAAAATTTCCTTCTGTAATTTTTTGAAAAACAATATACAGGGTGAATCATTAGTGTGTTTAAGTCCAATATCTTGTAATTCTTCAAGGATATTTAAATATAATTTCGACCGATTGTAGCCAGCCCAACAGCCCGATTTTTAAAATTAGCAGCAATTGTACAGCGTGTTCCAGAGCTATATTTTATTCCAAATTTTAATTCCGCTCGACTTCTGAATAGTGATAATATAAGCTTGTAAAATATTGTACAGTGTATTTAAAAAGTTCTGACAACTTGTTCCTGAAAATCGTAATGAGTTCAATGCCCCGTAAACTTTAAACTGAGCAATTTGAAATTTATATTTCACAGCCATTGGCCTAGTCTAGATTCATAATTCACTAGACCTGCCTCCAAATCTAAGAAACCGTATACATATCGAGGCCAAACTTGAATACATCGGCTTAACATTTTTTTAAATAGATCACCCTGTATTTTATATTGGTAAATGGAAGTTACTTTGCCATACTTTGAATTTGATTGAGCATTCGCTAAACTAAGGGCCAGTTAATGAAGCATAGTTAACCTAATGTCTATGGTTAACCCACGATCACAGCTATTAGAGTGTTGTACGAAACGTAGTCAAGAATTATTTTGGTTAACTCATGAGTTAACTATGCAATTCACTGAACCACCAAAAAATGGTAGTTTAACTAAAGTTCATGGAATAAACTTCAAATTCTGATGTGACATATCTTATAATTGACTGTTATATAACCTATACAACTTTTTATTGTTTACAATGGAAAACGTGGATTATTTTGAAGAGTTAACGGATGATGAGGATTTTCTAGAAATGATAAGAGAAGTAGAAGAAGGTTTATTCACTTATTTTTATATGACTTTTATACCTTATTGAGATTTTATACTGAGTCTTAGGTGTAATGCTCGCATATTTCGAACAAGAGAAAATAATTTTAAAAAGTGGACGGAAAATGAGTTTTTGATAGATTCAGAATATCAAACTGCAATTTAATTTTTTCATGTAAACCACGTCATGTCACTTGTTCGTTGCGTAGTTGCACTGATAGAATTAAATTCTTCAGCCAACTGAAGCCACAAATTTTTCTTATGCCGAGAACTCTCTGCATCCGTTTTCTTGCACTCTATAACGTTTTCATACTTAGCAACTAAAGAAATCAACGTCGATTCCTTAAAATTTAGAGCCATCTTGAAAATAGGTTTTGAAATGCTATTCTGCAAGTATAAATTCCAAAGGACTGTTAAAATTTGATTATTTCGAAGGGTTCGCTTAAAATTTCAAGTAGAGTAACTGGCCTATTGGACTTTTAATGCTAAGTTGGAGACAATATTTGATAAAAAAGAACATTTGTAACTAACCTGCACGAGCTGTTGTTGTTTTTTTACGCGCCTCTAGTCATTTGCGAAATTAATTATTACAAGTACCTAGTTATAAAAATAGAAGCCGAGAACAGAAAACAAAGGAAATACTCAATAAGTCTTTTAGAGAAGAATTAGCTGCTAATACTTAGGTGGAAAAGTAAACCCTGCGGATTTAACGGAGGAAATAATGTTGGGAAGAATCTGACTGCAAAATCAAATTTATTTGGTCTGCCAAAAATTATCAAACAATTGAAAGGCATAAGGGATGTGAGCTCTATAATGTAAAATCCATTTTTCAAAATATTCTAATCACTATCTACTGTGTTTATGGTGTAAGACATTTCTCTGCTGTAGTACAGAGGCAAAGAATATTGATCTGGTGGCGATATGATTGCAATATGCTCTGGTTCCCACACACCTCAGAAAGTTATACCTACTTTTGTAAAAAATTATCTTTTATCTCAGTTCTTTTATTGTCAGTGTTTCAGTTTCTAGAACTTATTCGGTATCCCCCCGAACCATGAGAGGAGAAATAGTTTTTAAAGGTATTGTTAAGACAGTAATGTAATGTCTTTCTTGTTGATGTGGTTCTATTATATAAAATCTTGACACTTTCGTGGAAAAGCGGAAAAGACTTATTTAGCATAACACCAGGAAAAAAATCGACTTCGCCTAACTTTGCTGACCTTCGTATCCAGAGAAATGGCCGAGAAGTGCAGAGCAATCAATTTTTTAGGAAAAATACATTCAATTAGCGCATTATAGCGAACAGGTACGTCACGTCATACCACATTTGTTGACTAACGAATTGGTGAATAATTTGATATTTCTACTACTACTTACTACTTACCTATGAGCATTGTATAAAGATAGACTTAGACTGCTGATATCACCACTGACCTTAGGTTTGCATTACCCTTTCACCCTATCCAATCCCTACAACCCATTAACCAATCTACAATGGAATATAAGTACAATCATATAATACTGATGTGAATAATCTTAAAATGTTAATCAAAATTCACAACCCAGATATGATTCTGATTTGTGGATCTTGGCTTTCACAAGAATTTTCAATAAGATGCAGTGGATATCAAGCCATGAGAAAGGATATATGGTATGGCTATGGTGTTTTTTTTTTCTAACGAGCCGTCCCTTCGCCGATACCACCTCAGCCTCCTGGGCTTATTGTGGATACTCCTAGTGTTCTGACTACAACCTATTCAGCCATTCCGTTCCCTGTATTAGCTCATACAGGTTCTTTGCTGGTTGGTTGTAGAAGTCTTCTGGAGTCATTTGGGGTCTACCATACAGTTTTTCCCTTCTGTGGTCCAGCAACTCACAGTTGCATAGTATATGCAGAGCTGTTTCGGTATCCTTTTTGCATCTTCTGCATGTAAGGTCTCCGCTATGGTGGTTTAGTGAATCTTATTAAAAACAGATCTCCCTGATATTCAAATTGCCATTACTTTAGACCACAGACTATGGTTTTAACAGGATAGTGCACCGCCATATACAGCTATAGCCATGCGCTAGTTTTTCTTCAATATGCAGGCATGTGCATAATCAAATGAAAAGTCGCCACACGTGTTCACCGTTTATGCACTTAATTTTGGATAAAATGCATCCTCCGTAACCCGAAGCAGGCTTTTTTCTGTGAAAAATCGCATAATTGAGTTTCAGTAGATTTAATTATCTTGGAATCTACTAAAATACATAAATATTCATGTAAGTTTGAAGGACAATCGAGTTTAGTGAACATTGACATCGACAGAGACAAATAAACAAGTATTGAATAACATCGATAGTTGATTAAAATTCATACATCTACTAAAAATACAGGTTTGTGTAATAAAAATGCGAGTAGGAGGTATACATTTTTTCGAAATTTAAAAAATATTATCTTTAGCTCTTGTAATGAAAAATATGAAAGTGGGTTCCGAAAATCATCAATTTGTATATACAGGGATGCCCGTTAGTATGTGGAAATGCAATAACTCACTTAGGATGAATAATACAAAGGAATATTTTGAGTGAAAATTGTTGTGTTTGCACCGATACACATTTCTAGAGTATTTTGAGATATACTGGGTGTTCAGCTTAAGTGGGACAACATGAAGTTCACTTCTTTTCAATAGTGCTTTTGCGTAAACTGCGTAAACTGCCAAGTTGGAGCAAAAATAAGAAGGTTTAAAGAAAGTCAAAAATGCTGCCTAGTAAACTAAACTTATTTGGTAGATACTATATTGGGTACTTTTGGTATAGGCATTAACTCATCAGATTTCAATTAGCAGAAACTCCATTTTCTTGGAAAGAGCACCCAGTAAATTATTTTACCATCTTGTGAAACTATTTTGTCCCTCCAAATTATGTCTGTATGATGTACTCTCTAAAATTGATTGTAATAAACAAAATTGAATTTTTTAAATATTACTCCAAATTATTCATGTTTTTAACAAATTTGCTCTGAGTTACAATTTATTTTAGTTTTAGGGTTGACATTATAAACCTTGTTCCCTATCGTAAGCAAATTTCCTTCGAACAGTGTGATTTTATCATGATAATGCCTCCACCCTCTAAATATCAACTTGGCTTCTTGTTTCCTATGGAAGTTACAATTTATTGTTACGAACTCACTAATCCCGAAGCCGGTCCTGTCGCAAACGATGAATTGCGACCTTTCTAGAAAGTTTCTTGAAGCGTACCAAGGACATTGGTTTAACTCGAATGTTCCCGAATTATGAAGTATACGCAAAGGTGGTATATTCAAGAATTTTCTAGAGATTCGAAAAGGAGTATATATACACGGGTTTTCGAGTGAATAAGAAAGTTGTTCAGTATACAGTGAATCGGTAAACAGTTTCAGTATACAGTGAGTGAACAGAAAGTGAATATAAATAGTGTTGAAGATAAATTAGGACAATTATTATACCGAGTGTAGATAAATTAATAGACATTAAGTAGTGTGTATATAAATTAAGTTTATTATAGTGTGTGTTTCTTTAATAAATCAATAGTAATTAGCCATAGTGAGTGTATAATTTCATTCCACGGTAAAAACTGTTTAAATAAATAAGAAAAACATTACATTATTTTAGTTTTAGGGGTGACATTTCAACCCTTGTTCCCCATCGTGAGCAAATTTCCTTCGAACAGCGTGTTCTTATAATTATAATGCATCCACCATCTAAATATCAACTTGGCTTCTTGTTTCCCATGGAAGTTACAATTCATTTCAGTTTTAGGGGTGACATTTCAACCCTTGTTCCTCATCGTAAGCAAATATCCTTCGAACATCGTGTTCTTATAATTATAATGCATCTACTTTCTAAATATCAACTTGGCTTCACGTTTCCTTTGGCAGTTACAATTTATTTTAGTTTTAGGGGTGACATTTCAACCCTTGTTCCCCATCGTAAGCAAATTTCCTTTAAACAGTTTGTTTTTATCATTATAGTGCATGTTATTATATCCTCCAAATATCAACTTGGCTCCTAGTTTCCATTGGAAGTTACAAATTATTCCAGTTTTAGGGGTGACATTTCAACCCTTGAGCCCCACCGTGAGCAAATTTCCTTTGAACAGTGAGTTTTAAATATTATTTTCCCCCTACATTCCAAATATCAACTTGGCTTCTCGTTTCCTTTGGAAGTTACAATTCATTCTAGTTTTATGGGTGACACTTCAACCCTTATTTTCCATCGTAAGCAAATTTCATCCAAACAGTGTGTCCCTTGGTGTGTCCTCTACACCAATACACCCCCACCGATGTCACCGAAATATGAATCCGATTTAACTTAATATTCTGCACGCCACTGAAACCGCGAATTGAGCAGCTCTCAACATTTTTGCAGCTAAAATTGGCTGCTATCTTCACACCGGTGGAGACAGCCATGAAAAAAGATATTGAAACATGTGCTTCGACAATTTACCAGAACTAGCAATGTAATTTAGGAAGAAAACGAGGGGCTGAAGACTGCAATGAGAGGCAGACATGCAGATGACAACGAGATGACCCTTTTGTTGAAAGTTACGAAATATCTTCATATCTCGACACTGGAAATAAAACAAAGCGATAGTCGATAAGTCTAACTGTCGTCCAAAAAATTCATTGTTCAATTTCCATACTGTTATGTTTTAATCTACTTTCGCTGGTATCGAATTTTCATTACTTCATATTATTGACTAATTATCTAAATCGAAGAAGGCACGTTTTTATTCCATGTTCTCGATTTGCTAAATGAATTTACAAAGTAATAACGATAAAAACAACTTGTAATGTAACAACCTAAAAGTTATTAAATAATATATTACACCGGTACTTCATTTTATGATGGAAGCTATTACATTTCATTTAAATGCGTTAGTTAAAATACTTCAGGTTGTAATTTATTTGGTCGTGTAATTAGAGAGCTTAGTTAATTAAATGATATTGTTAATGCTAGTGCCAAATTTTTGTTCTTGATCGTTTTTCAAATGCAGAATACGTAGAAGTTAACGACATATTTATAGTGCGCGCCCGAACAGGTAGGCAAGTTTTGAAAATCAGTGAAATTGAATTCACAAGTGAGATATTTCGATTTTGAATGTGCCATCGAAATAGTATAGCTAGTTTTGAATTATAGTGAAACGAAATTATAATAAATTCACTTGAATCAATTTAATTCGAACGATACAATCTGACAACAACGGAATACCCCTCATATTAGTTCAAACGTAAATTATTAAGGAAAAAGAATCATTGAGGTTGATATTCATCCATTTCATAAGATGATAAATGCTGAAAAATATAATATTAATGAATTAAACTATATCTTAATATAACTAATTGAGGCTTAGTGAATTGAATTACACATAGATATACGTTATTATGTTTACCTACGACCCCCCCTGTAATCAGTCAATAACACAAAATCGGTATCAATGTAATGACGTCTATTACGCACTGTAAAAAAAACGCACAGTTGTAAAGCAAATCGCACGGCTTCCCTAGCAGCATCTTAGCAACTGTCAATAGACGTCTCCATTTTATTCAAAATTCACTATTTGAAAACATTAGATATGGCCACGTTCAACTATGAAAAGCCCAAACGGCTATGTATATGTATTGATTATAATTGAAAAATGGACTTTCGATTATCAACAATATATTAATAATGATTAAACGTTAGTTCTTTAATGTGCTTCTTTCATTGGTAATAGTAATAGAGATGGAGTTTACCAAGCACCTCTAATTATGTAACTGTTATTTCTTATGCTTCTTATAAAAAATACAAGTACAAGTGGGTCGTAGGTAAAGTATAGTACGTAACTCGTGTTGTATAGCATTTTACGCACTCACGGAAATACGCACTTGCCTGGCATCGTGCGTAACTTTTCCATTCCATTAATATGTATAAAAAATATAAATATCGCATATTCTTGACGAAGGTACAACTTCTTTCCTACCCTAGAAGATTTGTTCAAAGCTGATGCTCTTGTATTCTCTTGTTTATCAATTCGCCAGCAGCTTCTTTAGAAAGTCTGTGAATTTTTAGGAATTAGCGGTCACTTAGATTGAAGGGATCGTGGCTAAAATGATGAAGCACCGTTCTTAGCGTTAAAAAATCATTCTCCACACAAGTTTAACAGTTCCCTTAAATTTGCCATGTAGATTTAAAAAAAATCTTGCCTTACTCCTTACTCTCGTCTAATAAACAACTGCTTATTACTAAGCTAATTACTATTATATAGTGTAATTAAAAAGGTAGTCAAACTAAAAAGAGGGATGTTAAAACTATACAAAGTATCTGATAAAACCACAACAAAAAATTCGATTCAAACCCGAATAATATAAATCAAAATTTCGCAATTGAAATAAGCGTCTTGACAGCTAAACAGTATTCTAATTAAATTGGTGAAATTTTTTCGAGTTCGAATTTTATTTCACATATGAAATTAGTACAAAACTTGGACTGATCTAAATCAATCGAAATATGGGAAATTTCACTAGTGAAATATTTCAAAACCAGCCCCCAGGAGCCCCCTGTATTAAATTTAATTTTAATGTCAAATTTCGAAAGTTTTTGCAGGTTTCCATTCGTGAGTAGCAATAAACAAGACAGTGCTTGTTTGTGTGTTTTTTAAAGCAGAATTCATAGTAAGTTAAGAGCGGCCGTACACGGACCACATATTTGCAGTCGAGACAACCACAAAAATGTGGTCACGTCAACTGCACCTTGCGGTTGAACCAGCGACATTTTTGTGGACGACTTGCGGTCATATGAACCGCTCGTGTAGTTGAAGCGACTGCAACCACATCACAGGATGTTGATATGTATCCCTTATTTTGTGGTATCTCCTGCAAGAGTCCTTATGGATTTCGAAGAAGAAGCATTACTACTTCTTATGTTGAGAAGGAGACGAAGGAAGGCACGATCGCTTTGGATGGTTGCGCGAAGACGGGAAGGAAATTTTTATAAATTATTTGGCAAACTCCGGCAGGATGACAAAAAATTTTATAATTACTCTAGAATGTCAATCTGTTCATTTGATGAGTTACTCAGAATTTCAAAACCAAAAACAAATGACTTCGAACGCGACGGCGCAACGCGGTTCATACGACCACAAGAATGTGGTTCGTGTACGGTGGATGCAGCGGCGACCACTCGGCGGTGATCGACTGCAAGTAGACTGCAGATGCCCGTTTTGACTGCAGTGAACGCCCGTGTACGTATGGTACAGTGTTTCTTATGGGCTGGGGTTTCTTAGAGCCTCCGTACACGAGCCACATTTTGCGGTCGACCCGACCACAGCATTGCCGTCGCGTTTCGGCGAACTCAAGCTACCCATAAGAAACACTGTACCATACGTACACGGGCGTTCACTGCAGTCAAAACGGGCATCTGCAGTCTACTTGCAGTCGATCTCCGCCGAGTGGTCGCTGCTGCATCCGCCGTACACGAACCACATTGTTGTGGTTGTATGAACCGCGTTGCGCCGTCGCGTTCGAAGTCTACTGATTACATAATTTAATTTATCAAATTACTCACCTTAAAGTAATTGCAAGTCTCTCTTCAGCTGGAATACTTTTTCACATATTGGTGTCACAACGTTCAATTTTTGGTTTAAAAATTCTGAGTAATTCATCAAATGAACAGATTGACATTCTAAAGTAATTAAAGAATTTTTTGTCATCCTGCCGGAGTTTGCCAAATAAATTATAAAAGTTTCCTTCCCGTCTTCGCGCAACCAAAAGTGGATGTATCCAAAGCGATCGTGTCTTCCTACGTCTTCTTCTTCTCCTTCTCAACATTAAAAAGTAGTAATGCTTCTTCTTCAAAATCCATATGGCAGGTGATACCACAAAATATAGGATATATATCAACACCCTGTGATGTGGTTGCAGTCGCTTCAACTACACGTGCGGTTTATATGACCGCAAGTCGACCACAAAAATGTCGCTGGTTCAACCGCAAGATGCAGTTGACGTGACCACATTTTTGTGGTGAGTAGCAATAAACAAGACAGTGCTTGTTTGTGTGTTTTTTAAAGCAGAATTCATAGTAAGTTAAGAGCGGCCGTACACGGACCACATATTTGCAGTCGAGACAACCACAAAAATGTGGTCACGTCAACTGCACCTTGCGGTTGAACCAGCGACATTTTTGTGGTCGACTTGCGGTCATATGAACCACACGTGTAGTTGAAGCGACTACAACCACATCACAGGGTGTTGATATATATCCCTTATCGTGTCTTCCTACGTCTTCTTCTTCTCCTTCTCAACATAAGAAGTAGTAATGCTTCTTCTTCGAAATCCATATGGCAGGTGATACCACAAAATATAGGATATATATCAACACCCTGTGATGTGGTTGCAGTCGCTTCAACTACACGTGCGGTTTATATGACCGCAAGTCGACCACGAAAATGTCGCTGGTTCAACCCCAAGATGCAGTTGACGTGACCACATTTTTGTGGTTGTCTCGACTGCAAATATGTGGTCCGTGTACGGCCGCTCTTACGGTATATAATGCGCGCCAGAGTAGATCGGCCTGCGTGAGTAGAACAGAAATGGAACAGAGTAGTCGACAGCGAGCAGCCGAGTAGGAAGGACGTGTCTTGAATACTCAGAAGCAAGGGAAGCAGATTTTGAGAAAGCGATCGGACGGAGGCTGATATTTATCAGCCGAACCGGCAAAAGCTAATCAGACGACGAAAACAGCGTTTTAAACGCAAATAGTGTTTTTTAACACTTATTTCCTATCTATGAAAGTCTTGAAAAATATTTTTATTTCTTAAGTCCGGATTTGATAGATGTTTTGTATGTTTTAGGACCTGTGACAGAATCCCCAAGAAAACACGAAGAGAGTGAAGAAGAGGAGATGGATTTCACGGAAGTGATATCCATCAGGAAAATACAAAAAAAAGAAGCCGCTGCCCGAAGGAAAGCCAACGAGGAAGCGATGATGGACGAGGCCATCCGCGAAAACAAGAAGACAACGACGACGCACCGACCACCACCCGTCATTCTGCGGAGCATCCACCATTGGAGCTCCGTAAGAAAAGAAATCGAAAGACGAAACATAAAGACGAGGTTCATAACAATCCGGGAAAGACTCGGAGTGAAAATACCTTGCGACGGACCAGAGGAATACAGGAACCTCACAAGGTACCTGTGAGAAGAAATGAAAGAAGTGGATTGGTATACGTATATGCCACAAGAAGAAAGGATGGCAAGGATCGTCATCCGAGGACTAACGCACTGCGAGGACACCAAGGAAATCAAGGAAGAAATCGAGAGACAAGGGGTAAGTATAAAATGACTAACCCAACTTCATTCCAGATTCGGAGAGAGAAGACCGCGCTACCCATTTACCAGGTGGAGCTGGGGCCCGAAGAAAAGGAAAAAATCCGGAAAATCCAACACATCCGGAACGTGAGGATCAGGTGGAAAGAACAAAGAAGAGGAAAAGGGCCGACGCAGTGCTACAACTGCCAAGGCTTCCACCACGGACAGACGACGTGTAACGTAAACACGAAATGCGTGAAGTGCGGAGGACCACACTGATCCAACGACTGCCCACGACCGATGACCAAGCCGGCCACCTGCGCAAACTGCCAGAGAGAACACCCGGCAAACTACAAAGGATGCCCAAAAACCCCAAACAACCAGAAGACTAGGACATTAGCAACAGCAGTAAAGAAGACAGGAGTCAGCTACGCCCAAGCCGCAGCTATCAAGAAAACAACGACGACAATAACGAAACAATAGATCCTCGAACAAGTGACAAAGCTATCAGCTCAGCTAATGGCTTAAAGTCGCTTGTAAGAGATCGGAAGAAAAGAAGACACACTCTATAAGGGTGTTTTCAGCCGAAATTTCCGGCTGAGGACGCACTTTGTAGAGGCAGCGCAAACACACACAACGGAAGACACAGACACAACGGAAGACCGCCGAAGAAAAAACCACCGAGGTTACACGGCCGAAGAGAAGACGGCTCGCCCCCAGCTGCTAACCCTTCTAGCTAGGTACGAGCTGCACGCCGAAACGCGAACTATAATGATGAGACCCATCGGATAAGATGGGGGAAGTGGTGGGAAACCTCCCCGGAGATGTACCTCGCTTAGAGAGGAACATCCTGGGTGGGACGGGCTCATCAAGGTTGTGTGTGTGTGTGTTTGCCTGCGTTCGGAGCGCGGTGATCGAGGTTTGCCTGCAACGTTGAGAAAGCGCTTAATTGTCAATCGCGATTAGTGCCAAACGCTGGATTTGCGCTAATATCAGAGTATACCAATTTGTAGAGTAAGGTTCAAAGAACTAGTAGAGCTTCTAAATTTTGAAAAATGTTCAGTAGGTCAGAAAGTTATTATCATCAAAAGTTGGTAGAGATTTATAACTTTTTAAATATACGGAAAAATGACAGGAGTCCTTTTTTTTTCTAAAATGGGCCATATTTTCATGAAAAAATTGTCCAATCCAAAAAAACCATTTGTCCACAATTTGTTTAAACAATTCCGATTTGAACTAAGCGTACCAGCTTTTCGTAATAACGCCGGGCATATTCGGATTCAGCGGCACAAAATATACATAAGAATATCACTTTTTTATCCTTGGACCTATTATTGCACACGGCAACATTGACCGCTCCTCGAGCATAAAGAAGGCAGGAACGTTAGAATTAGAGCAGTTTTCCGAATTATCTTTAGTTTTGTAGATACCTCATTTATTTCATTATAGTTTTTGATGTTAGATAATTATTTTTTCACATGAAGTCAACTAAAATACAAGTATTTGCAAATTATCTATTCAAATCAGAATTGTTGAGAACCTACATATTTTTAAATCATATACTAAAAATGCAGTTTTCTTCAAAACAATCACTTTCAGAGAGACATTATACAGACATAATTTAAAGGGATAAAAAGGTTTACTGGGCCGTCCCCTTTAAAAAAATGAAACTTTTGGTATGTAATGGTATGTAATCACCTGAATAAATGCTTATTCAAAAAACACCCCGAACCCCATAGGCCAGCCGATAAAAGATACTACCGTGTGGGGGAAGTGTTTTGCAATAAATAAGGTCTCCTGCGTTTTTTTCGTCTGATCAATGGTTTGTCCGTAAAAAATTCCCATATACCCATGTATTCCGCATCCACGCGACTCTGCTGCTCGGTGGAAAAAAATATACATATTTAATCAGAATTTTTTTAAATCTTTGGTAAAAGTTAAGGTTGTGAATAATAAACAAAGGTGATAAATTAATTTTTACATATTTTCATTGGAAAAAGGTATGAAAAAAATTATTTCTTAAAATTATATATTAATAATCTTTTATACCTTTTCACTATATACATTTTGTTCGTTGAATATTAATCTTTATACCACAGTATCAAATTTTATTTAAAAAAAATATAGAAGATTCCTACCAGAATCTATAAAAATTGCTATTTTCGCATTATAATACAAAAAAAGATCAAAGATGATACAGGATGTAAGATCATACAGAGGAACAAGTGTTGATACTGATCATCAATTAGTAATTGTCAAAATGCAAATGAGAATTGTAAATATAGTAAATAGGGCAACAAAATGTAGGAAATGGAACGTGCAGAAATTAAAAAGAAGTAAAAATGAATATGAGGGAGAAGTAAAGAAACAACTACAAAAGACCAAAGAACAAGATAATATCGATGAGCAATGGAAGGAAATAAAAAGAAGTATAATAACGGCAGCAGAGGAAGTGGTTGGTACAAAAGATACAAGACAGAATAATGAAGGGTTTGATCAAGAATGTAAAATAAAGATAAAAGACAAAAAAGAAGCCAGACTAAAATGGCTGCGAACTAAGCAACAAAATTTTTATGATGAATACAGAGAAATAAAAAAAGAGAGCACAAAGTTGATAAAGGCAAAGAGAATAAAATGGTTAAATGAAAGCATGGACATATTAGAGAATGATAATAAAAATAATGTAAAATTATATCAATATATAAAGAAACAAAATAGAAAGCCAACTACAATAAATATCAAAGAAAAAGAGTGGAGTCAATATTCCAAGAATTTATTAACGGAAGAAGATGGGGAGTATGAAGAAGATGATATGACTGATAATGATACAGGGATAGAATACGAAGAAAAACCGACCGAAGAGGAATGTAACAACATAATTAATAAATTGAAATACAACAAAGCAGGAGGGACAGACGAAATAATAAATGAGCTGATAAAATATGGAGGAGATGACCTAAGACATAAAATATTTAAAATCATGGAAAGAATATGGGAATCAGAAACAATGCCGAAAGAATGGTCTACGGGTATGATTATACCAATAATGAAGAAAGGAAATCGTAATATTTGTAGCAATTATAGAGGAATTGGTTTACTCAACAGTGTATATAAAATACTAACAACGATAATAAATGAAAGACTAAAAAAGGTAATCGAATCAAAAATAGGGGAGTACCAAAAAGGTTTTCGGAAAGGAAAATCAACAGTAGATGCCATACATACTATAAATCAGGTAATTGAAAAATGTTATGAACACAATGTTGGAGTCCAAATGCTATTTATTGACTTCAAGCAAGCTTTCGACAGCCTGAAACGGAGGACAATCATAAAGGATATGGAACAATTAAATGTACCTCAAAAGATCATACGGTTGGTGAAAATGACGATGAAAGATTCTAGGGCAAGAGTAATGACAAGGGAAGGTCCATCGGAGGAATTTGAAATAAATGCTGGAGAAAGGCAAGGAGATGGGTTGTCAGCGGTATTATTTAACATAGCAGTGGATGGCATAATTAAGACTTGTAATATCAGTTGAAGCATAATCAATAAATCAAAACAAATAGTGGCATATGCTGATGATTTAACCATAATAGCTAGAGACCGAAAGAGTCTTGAAGAAACATTGGAGAAAATTGTAAAGGAGGCGGGAAAAAGAGGACTAAGAATAAATCAGGAGAAAACAAAATATATGGAAATGAAAAGAAAGAAGGAAGTCTACCAACCAGAAACAGTAAAGTTAAATGAATTCAGTTTTGAAATTGTTAACACCTTTAAGTATCTAGGAACAATTATTAGTAACAAAAACGACACAAAAATCGAGATAAGGCAAAGAATTCAAGCGGGGTATAGAGCATATAATAAATTTAAAAACATCATGCAAAGTAAGAGAATAAGCCGAGCAACAAAATTAAGAGTCTACAGGACGGCGATAAAACCGGTGGTTATTTATGCGGCAGAAACTATTAGATTGACAAATGAGGACGAAGAGCAACTAAGGATATATGAAAGAAGAATAATTAGAAAAATTTATGGACCAGTCAAATTAGGGTATAACGAGTACCGAAGACTTATGAATTATGAAATTAGAAATATATTAGAAAATGAGGACATAGTAAACACAATTAAATCAAAAAGGATTCGTTGGTATGGACATGTTAAAAGAATGGAGAAAGGACAGGAGGTGAGGAGAATTACAGAATGGAGACCGAATGAGGAAAGATTACCAGGAAGACCAAAAATTAGATGGGAAGATCAGGTTGTGAAAGATATAAAAATTTTAGGAGTACAAGGCGGGGAGAGACAGATGCTGGACAGAAAGAAGTGGAGAACAATTGTTGAAACTGCAAAAACCTCTGATAAATTGTAGATAAACAGCAAGGAAAACGTGGGCTGACCCCCCACAAGACACAGGGTCAACAGAGCTCAATTCGAGCGGCTACAACTCCAACCGGAGTGTATAGCCTTGTATATATATATAATACAAAAAATCATTGAATCCAAAAATGTATGTAACTTAATTAATTTTGTAATTATATATTCTTGATCTTAGATGTTTCCCCAACATTTCTACGCAAACCCCATCAAAATTAATCCAGTTTTATCAAAGTAGGTATTTAATATATATATTTTCTTATAAATTCAAGATTCCTAAAATTTACAATATAATGAAAAGTGCCGTATTTCGTAATTAGGAAAAATTAATTTTCCTACGATCACATAGGAAAGTGGCATATATCGCACTGTCTAGTTCTATGGAAAGTGGCCTTTATTCATACGCATACCGAAAAAAAACTTATCCGTACGTGTACTGATAAAAAAGCTGTCAAATGAATTTTTATTAAGATTGACCACTGGCAAGCTTGATTAATAAAAATTCAGGGCGCGGTCGAGGATCGAACCCGCGTACTCTTCGTCAGAAGTCCAATGTGGTACCAACTAATCCGAATCACCTGTTATAATAGTAGGAAAATGTAATCATCTTGAAAGGTATTCATGATAAGTATGTATGAAGTATGATGAACAATAATAATTTCACTTTCAATTTCTATAATTATCCAACCAATTAATAATTGTAATAACCTACTTATATTATATAGTTAAACTACTTGAATTTCTGTCACTAATGATAGTTATTGTTAATTTTGGAATTAATTATGTTGACTTTAATTGTAATATTTTGTATATTAATATGTCAGATGTTGATTAAACATTATTTGGTGAAATTATCACGTGATCATAGGAAAAATACTCTACATTACTCGTGCGAAAGTGATTTTTCACACTCGTGTGATTGTCGCACTCGGCTCATGCCTCGTGCTACAATATTTCCCACTCGTGTGAAAAATGTCACTTTCCGCACACGTTATGTAATATACTATATCCGTAAATTTTATCTATGGAACATACCTCCTAAATAACAGTTTCCATCCTTCGAGTAATTTGCTAAAAATGATTATGTGCTATGACAAAAAAATACCATCTTAAAGCCGACACTTTCCTCTTCACAATGCCGTATTACAATTATTTATATCTACATTATAGCTATACAATAGTTTATAATGTACTCCGCTGCGCTTCAGAAAATAGAGTCGCGCGGATGCGCAACACATACTTAGTTTACCGAATGTTTTCCGGACAAACCATTGCTCGGACGAAAGAAACGCAAGGGACCTTTTTTGTTGCAAAACACTCCTTCTATACGGTGGTATTTTTTATTTTCCTTTACCTTCCTCCCAGCGCGAAATATTGGAAAATTCCGAAAAAAAAAAAATTTTCGTATTTGGGAAATCGATAGACTGGTAAACTTTTTTGTATAGCAATCTATATACTTTAAGGTACTTATGAAAAAAACAGCCGTATTGCTAATTTCTTATAGTTGTTACCCCTATCGTCTGGCCTACCAAACGAAACTTCTACTCTGTTCAGACATTTCATCCTCAGGTTGAACACCTTCTTAAATATTTTTAAAATGTGCATCCATACAAATACGACACCTTATGATTGAAACATTTTTTGTGTTCTTATCCTGGGTTATTGCACTTCCATTCACTAATGGGCCACCCTGTACCTATATATTTCTTCTGTTCGTGTGTTTGTTACTGATATCCTCCTGAACTGTTGGATCGATTTTAATGGAATTTTTTTGTGTGCAAGTGGACTCGAGAACAATAAATAGTTCCGGTAGGTGGCACTGCAGTCGAGTCATTGCTGAACTTCTCCGAAACGGCTGGCCCGATTTTGACGTTTGAAGTTTTTGTGTGTGTTCGAGTAAGTAACTGTATGGTTGAGATTCACAATTAGCTCCGGTAGGTATCGCTGCAAACGGGTTCATAGTGAAATCGTCCTCAGCGGTTAGTCCCATTTTGATCCAATTTTATGAGCGTGTTTCAGTAAGTAACTGTATGGTTTATATTCACAATAATTGGTCCTAGTAGGTGGCGCTGCAGCGGGGCTCATACGAAGCTTCCCCAAAACGGTTAGATCTAGTTCACATTTTGCGTAGGAGTTTTTGGTATGGTCGTTAAGTAATGAATCAAATTCATAAAAATAAATTTTCCCGATAAGCTGGAAGAAAATTCAGGAAAGTAGATTTTTCGCAAAATATATTCTTTTTAAAAGAAAATTAACGATACTATCTGATTTTCCTATCCAAAAAATATGAACTATTTATTCAATTGAGTTACCATTAATTTAAACTTGATATTTAAATTTTTTTGCAATAGAAAATAAGCCCAATAAAGAAATTTGGAATAATTAAAATACTGAACGAAATCTAAATAATGACCGCTTTAAATTACACCAAATAAATAAATTTTTAATAATTTATTTGAATATTATTTCTGTATCCATCTTATCAATAACTCCTTTAATTGTCCAAAAATTCAAATCTCTTATAATTGAATTCAAACGTGTCAATTTAAACACTGAGAAAAATATAAATTTTCAGCTAACAAACTGAAACTGTTTAAAGTGATGTTTGTTAAGTGGCAGGTATGAAGTACGTGCTATTGTTGGTGATTTTTGTGGTGGCAACTGAAGCAAGTAAATGGGTAGGACATTCAAACCATAGAAAGCATCATCGTAATTGCAAAGATGTTGTGTGTCCAGAGACTCACCCATGTGGACCTTGCAAAACGCTTCGTATTCCTCAAGGTCAGTGCTGTCCCAAATGTATGTTTATAAAATGTCCGAAAATCAAATGTCGCAAATGCGAAATGGCCGTTACATATCCTGGAGAATGCTGCGATATTTGCGTGCCGATTACTTGTCCGGAAATCAGGTGTACAGATTGTGATATTTCTGTAATACCTCCTGGAGGATGCTGTCCTGTTTGCCAACCGGTGGTTTGCCCAGATATTAGTTGTAATTGGTGTGAAGTTGCTGTCACACTTCCTGGAGAATGTTGTCCTGTTTGTCAACCCTTATTTTGTCCGAATATTCAATGTCAGACCTGTGAGATTGCTATCATACCTACTGGAGAATGCTGTCCCATTTGTCAACCAGAATTTTGTCCCATAACAGATTGTAGCTTAGATCAAATCGCAGTTACACCCTCTGGAAGCTGCTGTCCTATTTGCATACCAAACATTTGCTCCGATATTGAATGTGGTATTTGTGAAGTTGGCGTTACAGCAATTGATGAAGAGTGTCCCTTTTGCAAGCCAATAATTTGTGATGTGGAGTGTGGAAGCTGTGAAACTGCTGTCACAATTCCAGGAGAATGCTGTCCTGTTTGCCAACCAGCATATTGTCCCGATATCCAATGTAGTTCGTGTGAGATGGCTGTTGTAGCTATTGGAGAATGCTGTCCTATTTGTGCACCACTATATTGTCCTAATATTGAATGCACGAGCTGCGAAACTGCTGTAACACCTACAGGAGGATGCTGTCCTATTTGTCAACCAGCCACTTGTCCCGATATTCAATGCACGGGATGTGAAATTGCTGTAGTACCTCTTGAAGAATGTTGTCCCATTTGTCAACCAGTCACTTGTCCTGATATTCGATGTACGAACTGTGAAATTACTGTTACGCCCATTGGAAAATGCTGTCCCATTTGCCAACGGATATCTTGTCCAGATATTGAATGTGAGAGTTGTCAAATTGATGTTATACCAGCTGGAGGATGTTGTCCTATTTGCCAATCAGTCGCTTGTCCTGATCTTCAATGTACGAGCTGTGAGATTGCTGTAACGCCTACTGGAGAATGCTGTCCTATTTGCCAACCAAGTACTTGTCCCGATATCCAATGTGCGCGATGTGAAATTGATGTTATACCACCTGGAGAATGCTGTCCCATATGTCAACAAGTGATATGTCCTGCCACTAACTGTTTGAGTTGGGAAATTCTTGTAACGCCTACTGGAGAATGCTGTCCTATTTGTCAACCACAAAATTGTTCCAATGTTCAATGCAGCTGGTGTGAAGTCGCGGTTACACTACCTGGAGAATTCTGTCCTACATGTCAACAGATATATTGCCCTGATGTTAAATGTACAAGCTGCGAGACTGCTATTATACCAATTGGAGAATGCTGTCCTATTTGCGAGCCAGTATTTTGTCCTGATATACAATGCGGTTTCGATGAAATTGCTGTTATACCTACTGGAAGCTGCTGTTCCATTTGTTTACCAAACATTTGCCCTAATATTCAATGTGGGGTTTGTGAAGCTGCTATTATACCTCCTGGAGAATATTGTCCTGTTTGCACACAACTGTTTTGTTTCGATGATTTGCAATGTGGAGGCTGTGAAATTAGTGTAACATATCCTGGAGAATGCTGTTCTAGCTGTCAAACCATATATTGTCCTGAAATTCAGTGTAAATGGTGTGAAGTAGCTGTTATTCCACCTGGAGAATGTTGTCCTATTTGTGTACCAGAGTATTGCCAAGATATTCAATGCGAAAGCTGTGAAACCATTGTAACCCCATCTGGAGGATGCTGTCCTATTTGCCAACAAGTAGTTTGTCCTGATATTCAATGTACGAGCTGTGAGATTGCTGTAACGTCTTCTGATGGATGTTGCTCTACTTGTCAACCAATAACGTGTCCTGATATCCAGTGTGCAATTTGTGAAACTGCTGTTACACCCACTGATGGGTGTTGTCCTGTTTGCCAACAGATAATATGTCCTGATAT
>CAJUYG010001282.1:63393-80052 GCA_910591675.1 Galerucella calmariensis
CAACAGATAATATGTCCTGATATCCAATGTACGAGCTGTGAGATTGCCGTGACATCTACTGATGGATGTTGTTCCACTTGTCAACCAATATCCTGTCCTGATATCCAGTGTGCAGGTTGTGAAACTGCTGTTATACCTACTGATGGGTGTTGTCCTGTTTGCCAACAAATAATATGTCCTGATATCCAGTGTACAAGCTGTGAGATTGCCGTGACATCTTCTGATGGATGTTGTTCTACTTGTCAACCAATATCGTGTCCCGATATCCAGTGTACAAGTTGTGAAACTGCTGTTATACCTACTGATGGGTGTTGTCCTGTTTGCCAGCAAGTATTATGTCCAGATATTCAGTGTGAGAACTGTGAAATTGCCTTCGTACCAGATGGAGAATGCTGTCCTATTTGTCAACAGGTGATTTGTCCCGATATTCAATGTAGTTCGTGTGAGACTGCTGTTTTACTCCCTGGAGATTGCTGTCCTCTTTGCAATCCGAGATTCTGTCCTAGTATCCAATGTACAAGTTGTGAAATTCCTGTAATACCCACTGGAGTATGCTGTCCTATTTGTCAACCCGTATTTTGCCCCGAAATTGTATGTGGGTTCAATGAAATTGCTGTTGAGGCACCTGGAAATTGCTGTCCCATTTGCATACCAAATTATTGCCCTGATATTCAATGTGGTATATGTGAAGCAGTTATAGTCTCAGGAACAGATTGTCCCATTTGCGAACCAATTGTTTGTCCCAATGATCCACAATGTAGTAGCTGTGAAGTTGCTGTAACACTTCCTGGGGAATGTTGTTCTACTTGCCAACCGTTATATTGTCCAGATATTCAATGTAGTTGGTGTGAAGCTGCTGTCACACCTCCTGGTGGATGCTGTCCAATTTGTGCGCCTCTATCTTGTCCTAACACTCAATGTGCAGAGTGTGAAACTGCTGTTATTCCTATTGACGGATGCTGTCCTATTTGCCAGCCAACTATCTGTCCTCAAATTGAATGTACTAGCTGTGAAGTTGCTGTTACACTTCCTGGTGATTGCTGTGCTACTTGCCAATCAATATTTTGTCCCAACATCCAATGTGCAAGCTGTGAATCTTATACCACACTTACTGGAGAATGTTGTCCGACTTGTGAACCCGTACCTTGTCCTAAAATTTCATGTGGCTTAAATGATACTTCTGTTAAACCTCCTGGAAACTGCTGTCCTATCTGCCAACCAAACTTTTGTCCTGATATTCAATGTAGCATCTGCGAAGTTGCTGTAATACCTCCTGGTGAACACTGTCCCATTTGCGAACCAATTGTCTGTCTTGACGGAGAACTATGCGGTAGCTGTGAAGCTGTTGTAACACTTCCTGGAGACTGTTGTTCTACATGTCAACCATTAGTTTGTCCCGATATCAACTGCAGTTCATGTGAAGCTGCTGTTACACTTCCTGGTGAATGCTGTCCCATTTGCGCACCGTTGGTTTGTCCTGATGTCCAATGTATGAGTTGCGAAACTGCTATAATACCTCTTGGACAATGCTGTCCTATTTGTGAACCAGTTATTTGTCAAGGTAGGGAATGTAATAGCTGTGAAGTTACTGTGACTCCCATTGGAGAGTGCTGTCATATTTGCCAACCACTATATTGTCCCGAAATCCAATGTGAGAGCTGTGAAGTCGCTGTTACACTCCCTGGTGAATGTTGTCCGATTTGCCAACCGATATATTGTCCTAATATCGAATGTACAAGCTGTGAATCTTATATTACAAATCCTGGAGAGTGTTGTCCCATTTGTGAGCCAGTCTCTTGTCTAGAAGTAGAATGTAGTTTGAATGAAACGGCTGTTAAACCTCCAGGAAATTGTTGTCCTATTTGTAAACCAAACTCTTGTCCTGATATTGAATGTAGTATCTGCGAAGTTGCTACTACACCTTCTGGAGAAGAATGTCCCATTTGCGAACCATTAGTCTGTCCCAGTGGTATACAATGTTGTAGTTGTGAAACTGCTGTAACACCCCCTGGAGAATGCTGTTCTATTTGCCAATCATTATCTTGTCCTGATGTTGAATGTAGTTCGTGTGAAGCTGCTGTTAAACCTTCTGGTGAATGTTGTCCCATTTGCGCACCCATATTTTGTCCTGACCTCGATTGTACGAGCTGTGAAACTGTTGTTACACCACCTGGAGAATGCTGCTCCATATGTGAACCTATTCCTTGTACCGACATAGAATGTAGCTTGAATGAAATCGCAGTTATACCTCCTGGAAGCTGCTGCCCGATTTGTGAGCCAGTAATTTGTCCTGATATCCAATGCACTAGCTGTGAAACTGCTGTTACACCACAAGGAGGTTTCTGTCCCATTTGCGAACCTTTGAGTTGTCCTGATATCCAATGCGATTGCTGTGAAGTTGCTGTAATACTTACTGGAGAATGTTGCCCCGTGTGTGAACCAATAGTGTGTCCCAAAATAAAATGTCCTTATGGAACCATCATAGCTAGTGACGGATGTTGTCCTACATGTGTGAAATATTTTTAGTATGACAAAATTGTTGTTTCAATTATTGTTAAAAAATTAAGTGGAAAAATAAGTTTCCACCAACTTGAAATTGAATTCTACAATTGCTATCTGAAACTGAAAAAATTAATTGATAAAAAATATATGAATAAAAAGAATTTATGTGTTTTATACACCATTTTTCTCTCGTTTTACATATTGTTGTGTTTTTTCATCAATAATAACATGTTTACAACTGAATTACACATTTATATCCTGTTTGAGGGAAGGAGAAGGAGGTTAGGACACAAAAATAATTTTTCCGGTAAGAAATACAGGGAAAAGGGAAAGGGCCTAACTTTAACTGTGGATGGGGATTACTTTGGTGCTTCCAAAAACCTATATTTAATGTGTCTTCTGCACTTCATAACCGAGATACAGGGTGTTTTATAAATTTATCCTATTACTTTCGAACCTCATAACTTCCGAGTTACCCTGTATATTATTTTGACATTTGGTACACGTGATAACCAGCACCTAAAAACCCCATCAAAAGCATCTCCAAACAGATAATGCAGGTCCGGCTTGGCAAACAAAAACAAAACTCGTCTTCCCTGAAAGAAAAAAAACCTCTCCGATACCATTGTTAACCCCCAAAACGTGCATAAATTATTACTTTGACGGTAAATTTTTGGTAGTAAAATAAAAAATAAAAAAGTAATGATGGACTCGATTTTTTATACTTTTTCCAATTATAAAGAGCAATTTCAAAAAAATCTATATACAGGGTGTTGTTTTTAGGAAAGACGAGTTTTGAAATTTTTTGTTAAGCCGGACCTGCATTATCTTTTTGGAGATGCTTTTGATTGAGATTTTAGGTAATGAGAATTACGTGTACCAAATTTCAAAATAATATACAGGGTAACTCGGAAGTTATGAGGTTCGAAAGAAATAGGATAAATTTATAAAACACCCTATATCTCGGTTATAAAGTGCAGAAGAAATATTAAATATAGGTTTTTGGAAGCACAAAAGTGATCCCCATCTACAGTTAAAGTTAGGCCCTTTCCCAATGAAACAACCTGTATTATGAAAATATATCCACGTATTATCATTCACCTCACTACTCGAATAAATAACACTTTGTCTCCTCTATACAGGGTGTCCCACGACGAGTTAAAACTATCTGTATATGGCAAAATCCTTATAGTAAATCATGAAAATTTCTACGTTTCGGTTTTCGGATGCGATCTTTTCAACCAAAATATTTTCAAAGATGGCAGACTTCCGGTTCTACCGGAAGTCGACTGTAACTTTGTTATTTTAAATGAAAGACCCTGTATGTTAATACATTTTTAAAATCTACGTAAAATTTTAGTACACTTCTGTGTGAAAACTTTTTTCGAAAAATGCATATTTTTTGAGTTATCAATTTTTTTGTAAAAAATTTGACGGTTGCAGACCCTTACAAATTATTTTTTTAAGAGGATACTCTTAAAGATATGGAAATGGTTTCTGTTCGGTTGCTTTTAGCAAAGTCAGACCTATTTGAATCTATGTTGAAAAATTTTTCATTTTATACAGGGTGTGTATAGAAAGTGTTCAAAATTTAACTTCATAAATATCAAATTTCTTTATTTTTTTTTAAATAGAACCACCTGGTTTTTTCTATTTTATTGCATCCAGGGGTACAAAATAAGGCATATTCATATATACTGTTATGGTATGAACATACCCAAAATAAATCATTTAAAAATAATCATAAGGCAATACGACCAACTATGTTATTTGGTTACTTAGTTAAATAAATTCATCACAATAAAATAAATATAATAGAAATAAACTAATAAATAAGTCAAATTAAAACATGCAAAACTGATAATATTAATAAAAATAAATAACATTCTTTATAATAAGTTTTGGCAAACACTATATTCGAAATTATTAATCAATTTTAATAAACCCTGTATAATCGAAGAATTTAAGCTATAAATTGACAGATAAAAACAGGAGTACCAGCTTCAAGCAAATCGTGTAAAATACCAACCTAAATTTTAAGGTTATAAAAGATAGAAATACAAATTTTTGACCACTGCAATGATAAAAACAATAACATAAAAATGAAACAAACACCATATAGTAACTAAAACATAATTTCATTTGAATAAACTTTAAATATAATAATATATATATATATAATAATATTTTTAAAGATTGGAAATATCAATTTAGTAACAAACTTTTAAAATGAATTTCATTGCTTGGAATAAAACAAAAGAAAGTTTGTTTAGAAAACAAATGAAAAAATCAACGGCTTGTATAAATTTCTCCGAGGGAGAAAGACGTAGAAAAATTTGAGTAGAAATTAAAAGTAAAAATCTTAATAAAACTATATAAAATATTCAAAAGATTAATAGTATATTATTTATATAAACATAATTATAAGGAGTCAGTGATACCTATAATTAATAAAAGTGAAATAAGTGAGAATACTTACAAAGTGCCGGTAAGCGTACATCTACCTCTGAATTTATAATTTTAATCAAGACGAACTGATATATCTGGCATAGTTTTGTCGATATAACTGAGGAATTTTCCACAACGAACAGACTGTGTAAAATCCACAGTTTTTGAAGAACGAAAATACCGGATTTGATTCTCAGCTGACAGTCTGTATATTCTGCAGGCCTTTCCCACATTTTCCAACCCATTGAAACCTTCGAATTTGAAGAGAGAATAAAAGTTTAAACTAACAAACATTCAGGTACCTACCTACTGTTCATATTAATTTTAAGTTTTTTTTTTTATGTAGTATAAATTGTTTGCTTATTAGAATTAAATTGTTTGCTTAGATATAATTAGATAAAAATACTTACAGAACATTTGATAAAATCAATTCGTTAGATTAACGTTTTCATTAATTTTCATAAGTCATATTCCAAGAACAAAGAAAAATAAACTTCTTCTTTTTTTTTTCACTAGACAAATAGTCTATAATTAAGGTCATATATCCACGTTATTGAATTTAGTTCTGTGAGTTTAGTTAAATAATAAATAGTGTGCCTGGATGAATGAATGAAAATTTAGATAATTAAGAATTGGAGTAACTGTATAATTGTATAATTTGAATATTTTATTATATAAAAAACCTAATAATAATAATAGTTCAATAAAAGATAAAACACTTATCCAATAGTACAGGTGGCTGTTTTGTTTTAATGTCTATGGTTCAATTGCAGTAATATACTTCAGTGCCAACGTTCAACACGAAGGCCAAAGAACAGAGTCGGTCTTCATAAATTTTAATTTGACCTCACAATAAAATATTCCCTGAGAGTATGAAAAAAATATACAAATAATAATATAATAAAATAAAAATTAAGAGTCTCATAAAATAGCTGAGATAATCATTAATGGCGCCCAACTAAAATATAAATAAAATTTTAAATAATAATAAATATAAAAAAAGGTAAGTATTAAACACTATAATAAACAAAATTTATATATATCAAATTTAATAAAAAAAAAGCATACTTACCATAACCATAACAATACTTTCCTATACCAAAACCTTACCGTTATCCAGATATTAAATGTTTTTGTAAATTTTTAGAGATGCAGGATATCTTACTGCAAATAAAGCACATATGTTCTTGTAACAACTTTGCCATATTTACCATGTACTAAAAGCAAATTTACATAATCTTTTTTATTTCTTAGTGCTTGTATCAACGGTTCAACTTAAAATTTAAACCACACCTGAATCTCTCAAAATTTACAGAAAACATTCAATATCAGGATAACGGTAAGGTTTAGGTATAGGAAAGTATACATGAATTTGCCTTATTTTTTACCCCTGAATGCATTAAAATGGAAAAAACCGGGCGGTTCTATTTAAGAAAATGAGGAAATTTGATATTTATGAAGTTGAACTTTGAACACTTTTTATACACACCCTGTATAAAATGAAAAAATTTTCAACATAGATTCAAATAGATCTGACCTTGCTAAAAGCAACCGAACAGAAACCATTTTCATATCTTTAAGGGTATCTTCGTAAAAAAATAATTTACAAGGGTCTACAACGGTCAAATTTTTTCCAAAAAAATAAATAACTCAGAAAGTATGCATCTTTCGAAAAAAGTTTTCAGACAAAACTATACTAAAATTTTACGTAGATCTCAAAACTGCATTAATATACAGCGTGTTCTATTCAAAATAACAAAGTTGCAGTCGACTTCCGGTAGAACCGGAAGTCTGCCATCTTTAAAAATATTTTAGTTAAAAAGATCGTATCCCAAAAACCCAAACGTAGAAATTTTCATAATTTTACTTTGAGTATTTTGCCATATACAGATAGTTTCAACTCGTCGTGGGACACCCTGTATATCCTTGTATTTTCAGATTGATTTTGTTATCATTATAGTTTCCGCTTTGGAAAATTAAGAGTCGGAAGCAATAGGTGTATTTTTATGACAAAAATCTTAGTTAAAAAAGGACTTTGTTATCATGTAAAATACATCACAATAAAATACATATATTTTCGACTCGCGAATGTTCACTAAATTGTTATAAGCATTTAAAATGAAAACCGGTCCTTTTTTAGTTCATAATTGTTTAAGAAGACGAATTGTCGATAATAAAAATACAAATACAATACATTTTTCAGCGAATTGATTGGATGATTAGGAGAACACAATTTGGAAAAACTTAAAAATTCGTCTTTTTTCAAAAATCTACAGTTACCTATTTTTTTTTTGAAATACTGTAGTGGGAAAAACAAATAATCGTTAGTTATATAGGGTGATATCGCCGATGGTTATCCAGGCTAAATACAAGCATACTTGAAGCGATTAAACTATATCTGGAGGAAAATAATCGAGTGCTATACCTCAGGGAATAGTAAAGGTTCTTTGTATTATTGTTCCCTTGGTCATATGATTATGTCACATCCGTGAATAGGCGCCACCAAGTTTTTAGAACCTATTATGCTGAAGGCGATCGTAAAAGAAATGTTATATAAGGAGCCAAAATATATATCCTAGATACAAATAACGTATAAATAAATAGTCCAACTGAAACGTTAACTTTGTTGGTTAACATTTCAGTACTTTCAAACTAGTAGACCAAAAATCAATATTCTAGAAGTATTTTACCGCGAAATTTAAAATTTTGTACGGTCTTTAAATAAGAATGAGAAAGGTTCCGGGAGGTTTTCTCTTATCGTTTGTCAACAATACAACAACTGTGCAGTAATCCAAGTAATTATTTTAACACTAGTTTACACAAGAACTAATAGGCTGCCGTAACTCTTTAAGTACCTATCTGGATTACTGCACAGTTCCTGGGAAGAACAGTTCCCGAAAAAAAAGTTTCTTGGAGCACAGTTTCTGGAGAGTCTGACTGTTTCTGGGACACAGGTTCTGGTTTGACGAGAAATTTTTCTGGATCATAGATTCCTGAGTCGCAAACAAGACTCTGGGTCCCAGTTCCTGTTAAACTAAGAAGTTTCCCAAATACCGATTCTACAGACAATCCATAGTACCTACATAGACAGCTACATCATCAACATCATCGTCTACTTCAAACAACTGTATTATTGTGCTAAGTATCTTTTTGTATTCGCTACTAGCCCTTTTTTTAAATACTGTAACGTTTATTCTAATTTATATTTACAATTAATTTATATTTACAGATTTATATTTAAATACAGTCCTTATTTAATAATTTATTTATCACACTAAACACACACTAACTAATTTATATGAGAGTCACTTTATCGAGGCGCGATTGCTTTCTTTCAGTATCAACACTAACTGACTAACTGACTCCGCTGCGATGCTCGTCGCCTATTTATACTCCCTCGACTTGTTCTAGAGACCTCTCGAACTCGAAGTTTTGGTGGATGCGCTGGGTTATTCTAGATGTTACGTTTTCCAGATCATTCTTGAAAATACGGCGGAGGAGCCATAGTCGTATCATATGGGAATTTCACTGGGGGCACTAATTGAGCACATTAATGCAGCAGCTCTCGTAACATTGCCCCCTCCTTAAGAGACAGTTCCTCCTGGAACTAACTAGGAAACTGAAACGAGATGACTGTATCGGCAACTGGTTCCCTTGTTACATTTTCCAGTTGCATGGAAGTAACATGCGACCGTCTTCTCTGTTGGCTGTGTCTCCCTTACTTGGCCGCAGACTAGTACCTGCACTTCGGTGTCTCAAAAGATTACTTCTACCATGTTACGGATTATTCACCAATCTAAATGCCTACATTCAATCTTGGGCATGGCTAGCCTATGCACGTCCAATTCAAGCACATGCCTCCTCAAGCTTCGTAATGCTTCCCAGACATCCTCGTACGTTGGTCTTTCGTCGAAGGTGTTTCTCGTCACTAGGTGGAAATTGTAGCGGGAGCCATCTTGCAGCTTCAGAGCTTTACCTGGTACTGGTAACTGGTCTTGCAAACGTCGGGCGCCACTCTTTTTATGAACAGAGATGCCAGTCCGCGTGCATCGGTTACGCTGGCAGGGATGTTTATTGCCAGTGAGTATTCCTCTGGAACGGTAAGCATGTCTTGTCGTCTCTCAGTGGTGACGCCGAATCTTGCTTTTCCGGTACCACCATAAGCACCCATGAACTCTACAAAAGCAGGATCGGCTACTTCCTGAAGCTGGTTTACTTCCTCATCGTGGTCACCCTCGAATGGCGCTAATCGGTTACGGTGTACCACCTTTGGCATTCCGTTTGGAATCTTGCTGATACGATAGATGACATCGTTGATTCGTTTCTTCACGAGGTACGGACCGTCCCAAGTTTTCTGCAACTTTGGAGAAAAACCCTTTTGTCTTCTTGGGTTATGCAGCCAGACTTTGTCTCCTTCGTGGAAACCTCCTTCTGTAGCTTGCGTATCGTACCTTTTCTTCATCCTATCGCTAGCGATCTGGAGATTCGATCGAACCAGCTCGTGTACGTCGTCCATTCTTTTTCTCAGCTGGGTCACGTAATCTTCACCAGCTATGTCTTCTCCGGGACGGCATCCAAATTCAAGGTCGCAGGGTAATCTCATTTCGCGTCCGAACAGAACTTTTGCTGGTGTTTGGCCGGTAGACTCATTGATGGCGGATCTGTAGGCCATCGCAAATAGCGAGAGATATTGGTCCCAATCTCGCTGATGGTTAGATACTACTTTGGACAGGTATTTGCCAAGAGTTCTGTTCATTCGCTCTACCATTCCGTCCGACTGTGGATGCAAAGCCGTAGTTCTCGTTTTCTTCATGCCGAGCTTTTCACAAACTTCCTGGAACAGCTGGATTTCGAAGTTTCTGCCCTGGTCGCTGTGTATTTCCAGGGGCACTCCATATCGGCAAATGAACTCATTCAAAAGCACGTCGGCAACAGTTGCGGCTCCTTGGTTTGGAATGGCATACGCTTCTACCCATTTTGTGAAATAATCCATCACCAGCAAAATGTACTTGCTGCCATTTGCTGTCGGTGGAAACGGTCCGGCAATGTCCAGGGCAATGCGTTCAAAAGGGCTTCCGACATTGTACTGCTTCATAGGAGCCTTTCTTCTTCCTTGTGGTCCATTGGTCGTAGCACAGGTAGTGCACTTCTTACACCAGTCCTTCACATCTTCGGAACTGTGCATCCAATAAAACCCTTCTCGCACTTTCTGGAGGGTCTTCTTCACACCTAGATGTGCTCCTGACGGACTGTCGTGTAATTTCCGCAGTACTGCTGCTACCCTTGTTCTTGGAATCACCAACTGTCTTCTACTTTCGGAACCTTCATCGTTCTCGATTACTCGCTGTAGCAAACCGTTTTCCAGAACCAGCGAGTCCCACTGGGCCCAGTACGATTTTATCGTTGGCGAGTACCTTGAAATCTCCTGCCAAGTAGGTCGACAGTTTTCCTTTTTCCAATGTCGGATTTTCTTCAAGTCGGGATCGTTCTCTTGTTCCTTTTCCAACTTTTCCGGTGTCCATTCGTCGCTGGTCACCGTGGTTCTTCGAATGGCAGCTTCCTTAGCTTCTGTTTTGGTGCAGTGAGAGCACTCTGCTGGGCATGGTCTTCTAGAGAGTGAGTCTGCATTTCTGTGGCTTATTCCGGCTCTATGCTCAATGGTGAAATTATATTCTTGGAGCCGCTCGATCCATCTGGCGATTTGACCTTCAGGGTTCTTAAATTGCATAAGCCACTTAAGTGCGGCATGATCGGTTCTAATCACAAATTTCTTCCCATACAGATACTGATAGAAGTGCTCCACGGACTTCACTACTGCTAGGAGCTCTCTTCTTGTGACGCAGTAATTTTGTTCTGGTTTGGAAAGAACTTTACTAAAATATCCCAGAACTTTCTCTTGTCCTCCTTGAACCTGTGATAGCACTCCTCCAATTCCAACATTGCTAGCATCAGTATCTAGTATAAATTCTCCCTCTGGTAGAGGATAGCCGAGTATAGGTGCAGTAGTCAAGTGATTTTTCAAGGTTTCGAACGAAGTTTGACATTCTTCGTCCCAGCGAAACTCTCTTGCTTCCTCTGTAAGTCGTGTCAAGGGTTTAGCGATATCTGCAAACTTCTTTATAAATCGCCTGTAGTATGTACAGAGTCCAAGGAAGCTTCTAACTTGGTGCTTGTCGGTGGGTCTTGGCCACTTTCGTACGGTAGCAGCTTTTTCTTCGTCTACAGCTACACCATCCTTGCTGACTACATGGCCTAGATAATGGACTTTGTTTTGAAATAGTTGACATTTCTTGGGGTTGAGTATGAGTTGGGCAGCTTGCAACCTTTTGAAGACACCTTCCAAATTCTTTCGATGTTCTTCGAATGTCCTTCCCAAGACTATGATGTCATCAAGGTACACTAAGCATGTCTTCCAGGACAACCCTCGCAATACGTTTTCCATCAGTCTTTCGAACGTTGCGGGGGCATTGCACAGCCCAAATGGCATAACGGTGAAATGCCATAGTCCACATCCGGTGGTAAACGCTGTCTTTTCTTCATCGGCTGGATCCATTTCTACCTGCCAATATCTAGACTTCAGGTCCAAGGTAGAAAACAATTCGCTACCGGCCAGCGTATCCAGAGTATCGTCGATTCTTGGTAGAGGATAGCTATCTTTCTTTGTAACATTATTCAATTGCCGGTAGTCCACGCAAAACCTCGTGGTACCATCCTCCTTCTTTACCAGAACTACTGGAGAGACCCAAGGGCTGGTAGAAGGTTCTATTACCTTGTTCTCTTCCATCTCGCGAACAATTCTCTCCGCTTCCTCTCTTTTGGCCTGTGGTAGCCGTCGAGCCGATTGTCTTATCGGTTTAGCGTCGCCGGTGTCAATTTTGTGTTTGACAGCAGATGTTCTTCCTGTCTTTCCTCCTTTTTGTACAAAAAGAGATCGGTATTGTAGCAAGAGTTCTCTGATTTTTTTCTTCTCTTGCAGGCTAAGGGATTGTCCAGCCACTGCTATCATTTGTTCAAATTTATTGTTGGCATCATTGGAAGTTTTTGTTTGATGAATTATTGACGCCACTGGTACGCAAGTTCCAATTTTGTTCTCCTTCTCTATAGTTATGGGATGGTCATTTACATTTATAATGCGTACAGGTATTTCTTCGGCAGCTATGACTAACCCTTTTCCTATCAGGATTCCACGACCAACCTCTTTATCATGATTCCATGGTTCCATCATGACCGGTGTTCCTTTTTCGACGGTTCCTTGTAGCCTTGCCACAGTGAAAAATTCACTCCTTGCGGGTACAACTGTATCCTCCTGTACGGCTACCTGAACAGTCTTATCCTCGTGTGGGTGAAGGAATACTTCCTCAGAACCTACTCTAATCACTCGGTTCTTGAAATCTAGCTGGAAGCCATGTAGGTTCATAATGTCCATTCCGAGTATTATGTCCTCTTCGATATCAGCGACAACGACAGTGTGGCTGAACTTCTTTGCGCCAATTCCCAATTCCACCGGTAGTTCTCCATGGACATTGGCGCTTTCACCTGTGGCAATCCTGAGTCGCAGTCTCGTCGGTAAAAGTCTTTTCCGGGTGTTGACAGTCTCGGGGCGAATAATAGTCCTCGTTGCTCCAATGTCCATCAATAGTGTATACTTCCTACCATTAACTTCACCATCCACGTATACACTATCATCGCGACATTTCAGAGAGGCTATTAGAATGAGAGGGTCTTTGTTTGTAGCAGTTCTCGGTCGCTTGCACGAACTGCGTACGTGTGCCATTTCTCCACAATTCCAGCATCTCACAGCTTTCGATTTTCCATTTGAGATGCTTTTCATCATGTTGACAAGCTGGTCAAGCTTGTTCTCCACTTCTTCGTCTGCTACAGCCCTCACCTTGCCGTATACTCCGGAAGCCTGTGTAGCTGCTTCGTACTCCAAGGCTGCAGAGAGTACGTCAACCAGTGTCTTATGCCGAGCCAAGCGTAGAGTTCTCTGCATTTCATGGTCACGAACTCCGTCGATGAATGTCTGCACCCCTAAACATTCCATGACATTCTCCGGTGCCGATGGATAGGCAAACCGCACCAACCTCGCAATGTCTGCTTCGAATTCTTGCAGAGTTTCGTCGCGTTTTTGTTTGCGGTTTTTCAGCTGCGACTGGTACAGATGCTCCAGGTGTTCCAGGCCATATCTCATGTTCAATCGCTTTTTAAGTTGTTCAAAATCTTCGGTCTCTTCCACTGGAATGGTCTGGAGGATATCCATGGCGTCTCCTTTAAGGGCAAGAGTTAAACTCAACGCTTTTTCTTTCTCACTCCAGTTGTTTGCCTTTGATGCCGCCTCGAATTGCTTAAGATAGTTCGGCCATGACGTTTTACCATCGAATGTTGGCAGTTTCACTCGGCTGTTGATATCGTTTTCCCTTCTTGGTTTCAACTCTACTTTCTCTGCCAGTTCGTCGTTGTTCGGGGCTTGCCTAGTTGTAATATCCGGGTGATGACTAGTCTTCCTTTCGATTTCTTTGATTTTTTTTTCCATTTCTTGCCCCATTCTTTTAATCTTTTCTTCCACGGCAGAAATTTCATTTTTTATATCCGTCGAAATTTTATTTTTCTACTACCGTGCGCTTTAACCCACTTTCCCGCACGCATTTTAGCTTTGAAAGTGTCACTTTCCCGCACTAGTGCGGGAAAGTAAAATTATGCAAATTTTGACTTTATTAGATAGTTTTTTACTTCGGAAGTTATAACTATTCTTACACTAGGTGAATAAATAGTCCATCAAATAAAATCAACATATTGTTTTCTAGCTTTTTGTTGCATTTTTAATTTTCTGAATATAAAATAATGAAAATATTTTGATATAACCTTGTAAATTCTTTAAAGTAGTGTCACAAAACAACTATCAAATTTGATATATTTTTCTTATATCAAACCCGGGTGTTTGATATAAGAAAAATATATCAAATGAAATTATTTCATCTACAAATGACTTAAAATTGTTGCCGTCACCTTCATCGTCATATTTATGTGACCTGCAAACGATGCCATCCTCATCAACGTCATTCACTCACCAGTTAACACCAAATAACTCCACTGGACCGGCAATTTTAAGTAATTCACATAATGCAACAAATTGTGTTTCTAAAATTAATATTTATAATAATAATTGATAATAATAATAATAGTTTTTGGTCTAAGTTTTTTATATGTATGTAAAAATGAAATAAATTTTGAAAAATGGGTTGATATACTTTTTTGTATAAACGGTCGTAGAAAAAATAATGTTCCCAACTTATGCGTAAAGTGTCTTTCCCGCCCTTGACCGCTTTCCCGAACTCCGCTTCGCGTCGTTCGGGTCAACTGCAGTCGCGTGCGGGAAAGTATCACTTTCCGCACTTGTTAGGAAAATAACTATTTCCATATCTGATTTTAGGGACGAAATTTTATTTTCGACTTCAGCGGCAAGGTCATTTTTCATTGACAAAATATTGGCAGAAATATCGTCCTTCATTGTAGAAATCTCATTCTTCATGGTAGAAATCTTCTCATCCATATTAGCAGAAATATCGTCCTTCATAGCAGATATTGACGAGATTATGGTGGAGGACTCGTCATTGAATAAGAATGTTTCTGGATCCAAGTCTTCACTTTCCAGTGCTATTTTCAGTCTTTCGACTAATTCACTCTTCTTCCCGGACGTTTCCAACTCGCGATTTTCTAATTCTGCTTTTAGTTCCGTCACTTTCAGGTCACATATGCCCAATTTCACCAACCATTTCCTAAAGTTAGGTAATACCTAAATCTGATTTTGGAATTGCTAAGTGAAATTTTCGTTTTACCACGCGCTAAGAATTACTTGAGAGTGACAATATTGGGTATTTTCTATCATGTTTAGGCGTTTCTTAGCGCATGGTGAAACGTAAATTGTATTTTGTCATTCCAAAATCTGATTTAGGTATTACCTAACTTTAGGAAATAGTTGGTGAAATTGGGCAATAGTCTCTTAGCCATTTTTACGTAATTATTTATTTATATTACCCCACACCTGACACCAATGTAACGTTTATTCTAAATTATATTTACAATTAATTTATATTTACAGATTTATATTTAAATACAGTCCTTATTTAATAATTTATATATCACACTAAACACACACTAACTAATTTATATGAGAGTCACTTTATCGAGGCGCGATTGCTTTCTTTCAGTATCAACACTAACTGACTAACTGACTCCGCTGCGATGCTCGTCGCCTATTTATACTCGCACGACTTGTTCTAGAGACCTCTCGAACTCGAAGTTTTGGTGGATGCGCTGGGTTATTCTAGATGTTACGTTTTCCAGATCATTCTTGAAAATACGGCGGAGGAGCCATGGTCGTATCATATGGGAATTTCACTGGGGGCACTAATTGAGCACATTAATGCAGCTGCTCGCGTAACAATACTGTAAATTTTTAAGACTGTAATTATATTCACTTTTTTCACTCAGTTAGTTTTATTTACTATGCAGAAACTTTAAGTTATTTTCTTTTTAAACAGATAAAAGTTAGCTAACCATTAAATTTGATTTTTTTTCTGATTTTCTTTTCGGAAAGAAAATTAGTGGCGCCCCAAAATTGCTTTCTCTTTTTTTTTTTCTAGTTTTGCTAAAAAAATAATTTTTTCCTTTAGATCAATAAGGTAACAAAGCCCTGTGAACTGGCTTAGTTTACCTCCAAATTTCATTGGTTAGTTAGGCAAGAACCTACATTATTCACTTTAAATTTTTTTTACGTCATTCAACATCATAATTTCATCAGCGAAATTGAGCAACTTTTTTTTCATTGGCGCTCAACTTTAAATAGTGTAATAAAACATCAATTTGGTTTTACAACTAGTACAGGCCAATCTTTTATTGCTAAATAAGGCAATCGGCAATATACGACGCTCCTGTTACAAGTATTTAATCAAAAATAAGTCGAAATAATATATGTCAAAATCTGTCTCAAATATCTGTTATCAAAAGAAAATGGCGTAGGTATAAAATAAAAGAATAATCGTTTAGTAGGCGATCGAGGTGTAGACAAGTATGATCATAAGAGCTTTACATGTACCATAAATCTACCTATAAATGCTAAAAGTCGAATAATAATCTACATCATACTACTGCAATTATCAAGGCTTTGAATTAAAATTTCAATCCAAATCAAGCTACAAAATGTACAATTTTACTAACGTCCCAATTGGAACTATTTCATATAACTAATATAATCACTTCCAAACATACTACTTAAAATAGTCGGATTTCCAAGCAATTTGTGCAAATTTATATCCCCTAATTAGGGTAACTAATCGAAAACTAAACTAAGAAAATAACTCGCACTAAGCACCGAACCTTCCGTTATCCAAACTGTATCACCTTACCTCCGTTGCCATCGAAAAGATGCACTAGCCTGGGGCTGTTTACGTTACACGATAAGAGAAGGAAACTGATTGAAGAAGGTAAACATTGTTGAAAAAATGGTCGCATAAATTGAGAAACTTCAACTTAAAATGGCAGAATATCATGTTGAATTTTAGACCTGAAAAGGTTTTCTGGCGAAATTACCTTTAATAACATTATACGTATATACAGTGCTTTTCAGATAAAAGTATCCACCTTTAATAACTTTTGTAATACCTACTGGTATTTAGAAAAAATCCAAAAACATGTCAATTTATGTTGGAA
>CAJUYG010001282.1:80152-91710 GCA_910591675.1 Galerucella calmariensis
ACAAAAGTTATTAAAGGTGGATACTTTTATCTGAAAAGCACTGTATGGTATATATGTCTCTATTATGAAATTATATTGTTTACTACCCACAATATCTATTTTTAAAATATATTCCAATTAAATGTCCACTCATAACATCCCTTCCCTGGCTATATGCCACAAAGGACATTGTAATGATAATATTGTAATGATGATCCTTCGTGGCATCTAGCCAGGGAAGTAGTTGTGGTGTCTTAGTGACTTTGATATCTTATGACAGTGGTAATACCTACACTAATGATTGGAAATGTCTTCTACCACAATTTTCGAAACAAAAAATTACTTGATCCATTATTTCTGCTATTTCCATTCAATTTTCAACCACAACGCATCATGGTGCTCAGTTTTTAGAGTTCCGTAAGCAGAGGGTGGAAAACGGACCTTATTACGCTGTCTGTCCGTCTGTCACCAGGATGTATCCCATGAATCGTTATAGTTAGACAGTTGAAATTTCCTCAGATGATGAATTTCTGTTGCCGCTGTAACAACAAATACTAAAAACGGAATAAAATGTATATTTTACAAACGTGATGCTTTTGCTCGATGTTGATAACGGAAAAAACAGGTAGCTGCTTAGTTGGTTAAAGCTCCTATTTAGTAAACAGGAGATCGCGAGTTCTAATCTCACTGCGTCCGGAGGCAACCGTGGCAAAAGCCTAGAGGAGTTAACCTCGATAAAACACTCCGTAATCAACGTTGTTAGCTACCGTGACAGTAGATGAATGGCTACGCGAAAGTCAGTCAGGGATGGTGCCTTCGGGATACCTAGTGACCTCCCGGAGTATCCATCCTTACCACCACAAGCGGGGCTCTGTGGTGGTGGACATTCAATTCCCTAGCTAATCGTGGGATGTAATATGGAGTATGAAAGGAGAATGAAACAAGAAGCAGTGGAGGAAGAGAGAGGAAAATCATGGCTGGTAAAACGAACACCTGATAAGGCGGGAGAGACCAGTGAGTGGAGCGATACTGGGGTGAAAAGGAAGGAGGTGTCGCCTTTGGAAGATAAGGAGCAGAAGAGGAAACAGAAGGAGAAAGGACGGGAGGAAATGGAGAATGGGAAGGAGGAAGGGAGGGAGAGTGTAGAGAGATTGAAGGAGATGGTAAGGCGACTGGAGAAGAGGGTGAAAAGGCTGGAAGAGCAAAGATCGGCGGCGGAGGGGCGAGTCAGGGAATTGGAGGAGTTGAGAAGAGAGGATGATAGGATGGAGAGAAGGCAAACACGATGGGAGACCGGAAAAAGAGACTGGGATGGATGGAATGAGATTAGAAATAGGGACTGGGAGGACAAAAAACGGGAGGGAATAGAGGTGAAAGTGGGGAATCCCATTCTAGGGGAGGAAAAGATAAAAGTGGTGTGGGTGACTAAGGATGACAGTGGAATGGAGAAGGGGATACAGAAGATGTTTAAGGATAGTTATCCGATGCTGGCAGAAAAAGGAGAGGAAATGGAGTGGGTCAAGGAGGTTCGCACTACGGAGAGAAAAGGGACCAGGGTCAACGCGGAGGTGTTGATCTGTCGGATAGAGGGGGATTGTAGGGATGAGAGGAGGGTGCTTAATATGTTGAGTCGACTGTTTGGGGAAGTGGGAAGCGGCGTCAGAGTTGGGCTACACAGGCTTGAGCACGTGGAGGTGGAGGTGCTGAAGAAGTTGGTCGCGTGGGTTAGAGCTGATGGGACTGAGGTGACGATTTATATAGATAGGGAAGAGGAGGACAGGAATGAGGCGGTAATCCTGAAGGATCTTGGAGAAGTCAACCAGGAGAGGATAGATAAGATTAAGAAGGGTCTGACGAAGATAGAAGGAAAGTGGGTGGATAGACTCAGAGTCTCAAGGAACAGGGAGGTGGTTATAGAGGCGAAGAAGGGGGTTGAGGTGAGGGGAATTCTCAAGGAGGTGGAAAAGGTGACAGGAGCTAGGGCAGTGGAGGCGGGGAGGGGAACAAAAACCATTGAGATGGTAGGGATAGACCCATGGATGGAAGATGGAGTGGTGAGTGAGAAAATAGGAGGAAGGGGAGAACAGACCTCGGGAAGAAAAAATGTGGAGGAGGGATGGAGGGTGTTACAAATAAATTTAGGGAAATGCAGAGTAGCACATGATGTTCTAGATGAGATAATTGGTAGGAGGGAAGTGGATGTGGTGTGTGGATCTGAGATGAATGCTAGATATGTGGGAAAGCAAGGTTGGATAATGGATAATACAGGAGAGGCAGGAATAAGAGTGGGGGGAGATGGAATGAGGGCGGATGAAGTGAGGAAGGGTAACGGTTGGGTGGTAGTGCGAATTGGAGACATTGTGGTGTACAGTGTATATATAAGTCCAAATGTCAGCCTAGCAGAATATGAGAGGAGTATGACAGGACTGGAGGAAGATCTTAGGGTGTCTAAAGGGAAAAGGAGAGTTATAAGAAGAATGGTGACAGGTGATTTCAATGCCAAGAATACTGCATGGGGAGGGAGAAAAACGGACAGGAGAGGAGAGATCCTGGAGGAAGTGTTGACTTCCAACGGATTGGTGGTGCTGAATGATGGACTGTTTCCCACCTTCGTGAGGGGTGACGGGGGCTCATCATTTATAGACATAACAGCGTGTGATGAATGGCTGGGGGGAAGAGTGAGTAGTTGGAGGAAAGCTTGGGTTTACATAGGTATGTGGAGACGACTATAAGTGGGGGGAGAAAGGATTTGGTGGAAGAGTGGGGATGGAAGTGGACGAAGGCCAAGGCAAAAAGAATGAGAAAGAAAGTAGGGAAAGAGATAGGAAGGGGACTTGGACATGATGTAGAGAAACTATATGATGTGATACAGGGCTGCAGGAGAGAAGAAAAAAGGGGTTATAGGCGCAAGTGGAGGGCTTATTACTGGTGGAATGAGGAAATAGAGAGTCTGTGGAGGGAGTGTAAGAAGGAACAAAGACGAATGTTGAGAGGAAAAGTGGGGATGGAGGGAAAAGGTGGATATAAGGAGAAGAAGAAGGAACTGGAGCGCAAGGTGAAGAGGGAAAAAAGAAGAAAGTGGGAAGAGTTACTGGGCGAGTTGGAAAACAACCCATGGGGGAATGCGTATGAGATAGCGGTGAAAAGGATGGGTGGAAATAGGAACGTGGTACTAGAGGAAGATTGGGAAAAAGTGATTATAGAGAAATTGTTCACAGGGGTAGAAGGAGGTGTGGATGGCAGAATTCGGGAAGCCCAGAGCACTAGAGAGATAGGGAAAATGAGAGGGATAAGGTCGGTAGAGAAGTGGGAAGTAGAGGAGGGAGAGATGTTGAGGTAAGGAAAGCCCCAGGGATAGATGGCATGAGAGGGGATATGGTGAAGAGGCTGTTGGATGATAATGGGGAATACTTTTTGGAACTGTTTAACAGGATACTGAGGGAGGAAGAGTTCCCGGAAAAGTGGAAGGTGGCCAGAGTGATCCTTGTGAAGAGGACAGGTAGGGATGGAAAGCGGGTGGGGGACTACAGGCCCATCAGCCTGCTGTGTGGATTGGGTAATTTGATCTCCAGCATCGGGTACCTATCCCTAAACATCTTCTGTATCCCCTTCTCCATTCCACTGTCTTCCTTAGTCACCCATACCACTTTTATCCTTTCGTCTGCCAACATCGGATTTACCACCTTCACCTCTATTCCCCCCCTCTTTTCATCCTCCTTTTATCTTTTCGTCTCCAAACATTGGATTTATCACCTTCACCTCTATTCCCTCCCTCTTTCCATCCTCCCAGTCCTTATCTCTGATCTCCTTCCATCCATCCCAGACTCTTTGCCCTTCCTCCCACTGTGTTTGCATTCTCTCCTTCCTACCTTTCTCTCTCCTCGACCTCTCCAATTCCCTGACACGCCCCTCTGCCACCGACTTCTGCTCCTCAAGCCTTTTCACCTTCTTCTCCAGTCGCCTTACCATCTCCTTCAAACTCTACACTCTCCCCGCTCTTCCTCTTTTCCACTCTTCACTTCCTCCCTTCTTTTCTCCTGTTTCCTCTTCTGCTCTTTTTCTCCAGAGGCGATACCTCCTTCCTTTTCACCCCAGTATCGCTCCACTCACTTGTCTCTCTCGCTTTATCAGGTGTTCGTTTCACCAGCCTCAATTTCCCAAAAATTCCATTTCATTCTCTCTCTTCCTTCACTGCTTCCTGCTCCACTTACCTTGCATACTCCATACTACATCCCACGAGTAGCTAGGGAGTTGAATGTCTACCACCACAGAGCTACCGCTTGTGGTAGTAAGGCTGGGTACTCCGGGAGGTCACCAGGTATCCGGTGTATCGGTATCCAGGTATCCCGGTGTCACGGTTGCCTCCGGACGCAGTGGACTCCGCTGCCTACAATCACACAACATAGCTGCCTCCCCTATGCTGCTGGTTTTTTATCGAGGTTTACCACTCTATTCCCTTTGATCCGCGAGCAACTATTCGGGTTCCCATACTGGAGATTTATTTATTGCTTATCCCGAGGGTTGGTCGGTCATGAGGCCCTTACAGCTCGTAGAGCACGAGTCCCTTGATCACCCACTCCCTCTGGATACACCCTATCAGCCATTGAGACGCGCCGTGTCGGGTAGGACAACCTCTCTACGTAGACTTGTATGAGAGATTAGGGGTGAATCACTTCCATCCTCCCTCATCCAACCCTCCGAAGCACGGATTAGGCATTCGTGTGAATAAAAAAAAAGGAAAAAATTACTTATAATTTTATTATACAAGAAAACATTTCCATTTGTATAATCCTAAAAAAATTTCATACATTTTGGGCAGCACTGACCAGGAGGAATAACGGGAAATTGATTTGTACAATTAACTTCGGGACATTTTACTGGCTGACATCTGTGACAGCATTCACCAGATGGTATGGCCGAAACAAAGCACTGATCGCATTTAATCTTGGGGCATTCCAGAGCTACACATCTTGGACAACATTCTTCTGGATGTGTGACAGCTACCTCACAAGGCCCACAATTTAGAAAAGGACAAATAATTGGTTCGCAAATGGAGAACCAACTACCAAGAGGAGTTACAGACTTTTGACAACGACCACAGGAGATATTGGGAGAACTTAATGACTTGCAAATTGGACAGCAATCACCAGGAGGTATAACAGCAATTTCCTTAGTATCACACTCAATATTTGGACAGAGTATTGGTTCACATATAGGGCAGCAATGTCCAGGATTTGTGACAGCAACTTCACAGCTACGGCATTGAATATCAGGACAATATATTGGTTGGCACGTGGGACAGCACTCCTCAGGAGATAAAATAGGAATTTCACAGCCACCGCAAGATATATCGGGACAATCTATGGGTTTACAAGTAGGAGAACCACATTCTTCAGATGATGTAACAACAACTTCGCAGGAACCACATTGAATATCGCTAGAATATTTCAGTTGGCATGTAGGACAGCATTGCCCGAATGATCGAACGGAAGCTTCACAGCTACTGCAATCAAGACTTGGACATACTTCGGGTAAACATTTGGGACAGCACTCTCCTTCAGGTGTATCAATAATCTCACATGGGTTACACTTAGAAGGAATTGCGCATAGAACAAGGCTGCAGTCTATTGAATCTTCTGATTCATCAGATTCGCTGTAGTATATTGGATCTTCTGATTTAATAGTTTCAACTAACACAAAAAACACCAACAATATAAAATACTTCATTTTTTTATTTTCAAATTTTCACTGTTTTAAGTGGTTCACTAAATATATATATATATATATATATATATGAGTTATTTTATGATAAATCACGTTCGTATTTTGTTATATGTTAAATGAGTGATTCTATTTTTTGGATAATTAACAGTGGATACTTTTTTTATCGGAAAATATTCTGAACAAATACATTCATTATTTGTATTCTTGGAAGCTGGGATATGAAAATGTAAATTTGCAATTACTGGAACCATAAAACGTTCGACATCTTTGGCATGCGATGCTGGTAATTTGGTTTTCAGCAGGTAGTAGATAAGATAATATTAATTTAAGATGTCTACCACATACTCTGTGAGTGCGAAGGCCTAGCAAGGGTGCAGTTTCACTTACTCGGGGGAGAAAAACCGAGGACAGAGAGCTACGCAAGGAAGGCGGTATCCAGGCTATTAAGTCTAATAAAAAGAATGAACCTAGATATCGAACTCTAAATATGGGGGGACGCACAATCGATTGGCAAAAGTAGCAGTGGGATAGGACAAAGATCCACTCCAATTCTAATCCAAGATCTTTGCCAATATTTTGATATTTGGTTCCCATCCCCAAAAAATATATTGGTAATTTGGTTTCCGGGCATTGCTGTACTACAGGGGGTGGGTGTATTTCAAACACCAAGCGGTGTATTCGCTTTACACGCTTAGTCCAGTCATCAATAAACCTCGGAATTTGAAATACCCAGCTGAATATTTGTATACCTAAACTTGTATTTTGACATTCTCAAAGTTGTCTTTAAACCTATATATGGTAGGGCGTACGCGTCTATTTCAGATCAAAGGTCACAAAACTATTTGCATATTTTCTGCAAATATCATTCTGTGGGTTTCTCGCTATTTGTGTTTATAATTAATATTGTAGATGCCTAAAACTTTTGTTTCAAAATTTTTTTATACGCTGAATCGTTTTCGAGGTAGAGGGCAGAGAGGAGCGCGCAGTTAGAGCATAAGGTCAACCAGTATAGTCCCGGTGCTGAATACTGGCCACACCCAAAATAGAATATGACTTATGTCTGAGGTATGACAGTACAGTAAAAGTAAAATAGTCGTTTATATTTCATTTTATAATTCATCATTGCTAAACGACAGTTATGATTATTTAACGTATTTGCCATTATATACAGTCTTGTCTCGTCCTTTTGCTATTGAATATAAAACATAATTGGCGACGAGAAAGGGCAACGATATCCACATATCTTAAGTTGAAATCACATCCTTCCTGAACAGACCGGCGCAGTAGAGCGCGCAGTCCCTCTGTCCAATTCAGTAGCACTCAGACCTTCGAAAAGCACCCTCGCTGTGAAGTGATGTCTACTCACATTAGTTTTCTCATAAAACAACTCACATTGTAATCGTCGGGATTCGAAGTGTTTATGGTGATTAGTAACTAGTATTTATTCCAATCTAACTAATACCCAACACGTGGTTGGTGCCCTGTTCTTTATAAAATATAAAGCCGGTTGCTCTACAATTTCATTATGTTTCTTTTTGTTTATGTGAAGATCTTAAGATCCAATTCCTTGAAGATCTATTAGAAATAAACTGGCTATTATTGACATCTCAGTAGTTAGTTTACCCTTTCGTGGTCAATGTAGACAAGGTAGTTATAGTCAGATGTCAACAACCACCCTCCAACAATCATACAGTCTACTAACGATACTACTTGTCTAGTCTACATTTCCGACACTGGAAAAAGAGATGTTAGTCATTTACACATATTTAAACATAGTCGTACGTCGTAATTGCGACATCTTTATTCAAAGGAAACTGGAAAAGTCAATGTAACAGTGCTTCTATTTCATTGAACCTGCTCTTCATAGAACCCGTTTCACATAATAATAACCCACTTGAAGTTGCAGTCGTATGTGCTTCTGTCAGCCTATACTGTGGATAATTTTTTCTTTAACACCAACCAGTTGGTTAGTAGGCATTGTTTTTGGATAAAAAAATATTCGACAGTTAATAATTGCTTCAAACCCAACCTCAAATGTCATCCATTTCATGAATGAGAGATCAAGATGGACAATGTATGCCGTAACGGCGAAGGATGGTTGAACAAACTCTACGGTTTATTCAATAGCCTTTTTGGTGTGCGTCATCCATTGTTAATGCATTACGTAGGAAGATATAGGAAAAAAGGCAGATCTGCCATTAATCCTAGTCAAAATATCACAACAATGAAGCGTTTGAATGTATTACAAACGTTAACCCTAAACTTTGACCTACAAAAATTTGATTGGTTTATATTCAGATTATGCGCAAGCGCAACCTATCAATCGGGAGTTCAAAATACTATGAAGGCGTTCCTTTCGTAGCGGCAATGTGTCTTACGTCTTTTTCTACTGTCCCACTGACAGTTCTCGTCAGGTCTGTACTTTGTTGTTTACGGTCAATTATTATTTATGAAAAGTGAATTTTAATCTTATTGTTATATTTATTCAAATAATACAAGAATAAGTATATATACACGGAAAAACATCAGCATTATGGAAGTGCTGTGGAGTATTTTTAGTAAGAAAAAGAAAGCTGGTAATTATTAATTCCATATAGCCTTTTCGAATTTGGCTGAATACGATCCTGATGATTTTACTTATCAAATTTAAGGTTAGCTATATGTCAAAATAGCAAATGAAATAAACGACATATCCAAAGCCCGGATATTCCTCCCAAAGGATGACGCACACCAAGAAGGCTATAATATGAGGTGTTTTCGGTGTTTTGGCTGCTGGTAGCAGCTCGTAGTGACTGAGTTTCGTTCGTTTATTACCGGGCGTGATGCCTAGTCTTACCTTCCCCTTGTCCCTTGAGCACATACCGAAAAGTATGAGCTTCAAACCGCGGACATTAAATATTTGACGTTTGATCGGTTTGACGTTCATTTAAAGGTTAATATCACTAAAAATATCTAAATATGCAAGATTCGAAAACATTATAATTGAAAACTGTTCTTCTAACAACATAGGAAATTCATTAGCATTGGCACATGACAAGTGTTTTTGAGGATCCCAAAAAATCGTGTTCGTTTTGCTTAAAAGTCGTGACGACTGAGGCGTCACGCACAAGTGCTTGAAGCCCAAATAAACGAAAGCAACAATGGTTGAAATGATACCATCTTGGTGTGCGTCATCGATTTTGACGTATATCCGTGTTTTCGGCTTAGGATGGCCAAAGAATAACGCACACATTACAAAATTACTTTTTTTTTTTTTCTCTTCGGAGCCGTCCTTTCGCCGGTACCACCTCAGCCTCCTGGGCTTATTGTGGATACTCCTAGTGTTCTGACTACAACCTATTCAGCCAATCCGTTCCCTGTATTAGCTCATACAGGTTCTTAGCTGGTTGATTGTAGAAGTCTTCTGGAGTCATTTGGGTTCTACCATAAAGTTTCTGCCTTCTGTGGTCCAGCGACTCACAGTTGCATAGTATATGCAGAGCTGTTTCGGTATCCTTTTTGCATCTTCTGCATGTAAGGTCTCCGTTGTACAGCCCTATTTTGTTTAGGTGCTCCTTTGTGGGAAAGTGTCCCGTAAGTAGCCCCGTAGTGGTGCGCAGTTTGTTCCTGCTCATTGAGAGCAGTTCTTTCGTTACTTTTTCTGATGGTTCTTTTATGAATTTCTTCCCATGTATTTGCCCAGTCGTATTCTTCCAGTATTTCTTGTGTTGTTCTTTCAACCACCCTTTTAACCATGACCTGGTTAAGCATCTGGGGATGCCCACAGCAGGTTCGGGTCCGTTCATCAGAGTTGACGATCCTACTCTTGCGAGTTCGTCAGCTTTTTCATTGCCTGCGATTCCTTTATGACCTGGTACCCACTCCAGTGTTACACTGTTCCGAGTCGCCAGTCTTCTAAGTTCTTCGCCGCATTCCCATACTAGCCGAGATGTCACCCTATAGCTCTGAAGTGCTTTAAGGGCGGCTTGGCTGTCGCTGTAGATCCTGATCTGCCTGTTGTTGTAGGCTCTCATACTGTTAGCCCTTGCACACGCAAGTATTGCATAAACCTCTGCTTGGAATACAGAGGCGTATTTTCCTAGCGAGACGATTCCTTCATATTTGCTCGTCTTGCTGTATATGCCCGCTCCGGTGCCGAGTTCATTTTTAGATCCGTCTGTATACCAGATCAGTTCATTCGCTCTACTAAGTGGTGGTGCGTTCTCTTCCTCAAGCTCCTTTCGATCTTTGATGACAATCTCGAAGTTCTTGCGAAAGATATATTTGGTAGTCATTTGGTCTGTTGGCATTTTGAAAATGTCATCACCCACCTGCCTTATCTCTGTGTGTCCTCTCCCATGTGCCACATCATGGTCTAGTGCTTTTTCCAGTCGGGTTAGTGCTGCCCTTGCTTCACACATTATGACATAATGTAGTGGAGGAAGGTCTAGCATTGTTTCCAGCGCCGCTGTAGGAGTAGTCCTCATTGCCCCTGTAATGCCAGTGCATGCAAGTCTTTGCACCTTGCTTAGTTTTAGCATAGCAGAGGATTGTCTGGTCTTTGGCCACCATACCAAAGATGCATATGTGATCCTGGGAATGACAACCATATTGTATAGCCAGTGTACCATGCTGGGTCTTAGTCCCCATTTAATGCCGTAAGTACGTCTGGCAACCATGAAGGTCACCTCCGCTTTCTTGATCACGTGCTGGAGGTGTCGGTTCCAAGTTAAGCCTGGGTCTAGGATAACCCCAAGATATTTTACTTCATCCGACAGTCGTATTGGTTCACCTTGAAGCGTCAGAGGGCCAAGTCCTTCCCTTTTCCTTCTTCTGGTGAACGCAATTATCTGTGTTTTCGAAGGGCTAATACGTAGCCCTTCTTTTACAGTCCAGCCTGTTACTACATTTAAAGCCATCTGGAGTCTGTCTCTGGTTGTACTGTTGTATTTACCTTGGGATAGAATTACCAGGTCGTCTGCATATCCTATGGTGTTGAATCCTCCTCTGTGTAGGGTTCTGATGAGCCCGTCCATGACCAGGTTCCACAGCAGCGGGGATAGTACTCCTCCCTGCGGACAGCCCCTGGTTGCACATACGGCCATTGTTTCCCCCATCAGAGTTGATTCTATGAGCCTGCTTCTGAGCATGCAGTCTATCCACCTGCAGCTCGTGGCATCGATCCCTAAATTCCTCGTCGCCTTGGCTATAGATTCATAGGAGGTGTTGTCAAAAGCTCCTTCTATATCAAGAAAGGCTGCCAGCAGCACCTCTTTGTTTTCCAGCACGTATTCAGCCCTTTTTATGAGTTGATGTAATGCTGTTTCGGTTGATTTTCCCTCTCTGTATGCATATTGATCTCGGTGTATTGGTCTTGTAGCCATTATACCATCTCTAATATGTCTGTCGAGAAGTTTCTCAAGAGTCTTTAGCAAAAATGACATTAGACTGATTGGTCTCAGAGCTTTAGCCGTGTCCTGTCCAGATTTTCCAGGTTTTGGTATAAATGTAACTCTGATGCGTTGCCAGGTTCTTGGAATATGCCCCAGAGCTAGGCTGGCTCTTAGCAGTTCACTTACCCTGTTGTGCAGTGTATTTCCTCCTTTTTGGAGTAGGATAGGATAAATCCCGTCTGGTCCCGGTGATTTATATGGTTTGAAGCTGTTAATAGCCCATTCTGTCTTTTCCGCATCTACCACTGCCTTCGCTGTTCGCCAGTCTATCCTGGATGCCCAACGTGGTCTATCCAGTTCTGTCGCTGGAGAGTTCTGTGGCGGAATGGTGGGTATTGACCCAGGGAAGTGTACCTTGAGTAGCTCTTCCAAGGTATCTTTACCATTTTCAGTATATTGTCCGTTATCTTTTTTGATAGCGTG
>CAJUYG010001283.1:24927-45082 GCA_910591675.1 Galerucella calmariensis
TTTGTTTTCTTCAAGTCCTGAAAGCTGAAAGGTAATCACACAGGGTGGTCTGTGGTTCTTTAAGACCTAAGATCGTTCGCGGTATACTTGGAACTATTTGCTGGTTGGGAACTAAGCATGCGCTCTAGACAATGTACAGTTAATTCCAGACTGATTTGGAATCGGTTCGGATTGTGACCCGCGAACATAGCTTATAATAAAATAATTTAATTTATAAAGTATATTTTGCTCACAGTTATCGCTGGCCCCTCTGTTTTCAGGAAGTATTTCATTCACATTATACAGAAAATTAAGGTTTGCAGAGATTTCTTATGGTTCACAATGATATTTTCGAGTTTCAAAAACAATAACAATTGTCATAATATATTGAAGGCCATAACAGTTGACGATGTTTGTTTTTGTGAACACCTACATAACTGTTGGCATAAAACTTCATTACATTCTCACGAGAAATGTTCAACTGCGCATGATCATTCAAAGCATTGAAAGCCATTTCTGGACTAAATGACTGCTTCTTTATATCGCTTTGACAGCCAATGTTGGCAATCAAATCTAATAAAATGCTCTTTTGATGCCAATGTATGGCTATTCAGGTCTACAGGTTGAATTGCTAATAAGCTTCCAAATCTACTTTAAGGCCAAACCGCGCGCTCCCTTTAGGCAGCGATTACGTAGTGAATGCTACATGTAGAAGCTTTAGTGGACGGTTTCAATTGCCTATTAGCTTCAAGGGTGACACAAAAGTCGATTTTAAATCTACTTCGATGCTTGTTGTGTTTCTTGGGATGTACCAGTTATGCTTAGGGTAGCTATTTCGGTCCATCCTGTATAAATAACTCAATCCCTCAATGTCTATTAGATTAATAGATTGACACTGTAAGTCGGTACAGATTTAATTAGACAGTAGAAGCTGCGTAACATAATGATTTCGTCGTAACACTTACAAAAAAATATATAAAAAAAGTGTCGTGTCGTCCCGCCTTCTGGTTTTAATTGCTTTCAAATGTCATTGGTAATTTATTATTGTAATTAAAGAGTGCCGAATGGAAGCTGGATTTTATCTCAAGTACCTATTGCGGCGCTTTTATGACAGTTTTTTTTTGAATATTCGTGAGGAAAATTTATTTGGATTTGTTAGCTGTAACGTGAAATGTTGATTCGGACACCCCCTAACAAATTCAGGTGCGGCTTTAATTCTTTAAATATTGTCCGTTGTATGTCATCCACATTTTACAAAATAAATTACAGAAGTTGGAGCACGTCTTCGTCTCGTTTGATTAGACAGTCGGCAAGGGAGACGAACACGCCCTTATGCTTTTGCAATAGAGGAGTTCAGTCTAAGGTCAGTGTGGCCAACAAAAAGTGTTTTTCTGACAAGAATGACAGTTAAGGTCAGAATTGCCAATGACATTAATTTTAGTATAGAACTTTTTAATACCTCAATTCCTACTTTTAAAAAACATACAAAAATCTTAAATTTTTAACTTTCAATTTTAATTTTCATCATGGGTAATTTAAATTGTAATATTTTGTTTCATACACATAGATTCAAAAGTTTTGCATCACCTTCTTCGGATACGAAGGAATTTTTTTGCGCTAACAATTTTTTGTTGGCTTGTTTATCAATGTTTACCATTTCAATATGTTCCATATTTTTTGCAATATACAGATGTTTACAGTTTTTTTTGTAAGAACATTTTTAGTGCGATCATTTTAACATTCAAGGCATTTGATTTTTACGATTTTAAGTGCAAACATGAATCGTCAAGTCATAAGTGAGATTGACCGTGCAAGAATAGTGGCTTTAGTTGAAGAAGGTCATTCTCAAAGGTTCGTGGCAAACAGAGTTGGCGTTTGGCAAAGTGATGTGTCTCGTGTATGGAACCGGTATCTCCAGACCAATCCTCTTCGTGATGGACCTAGAAGCGGTAGAAGGCGTGTTACTAATCAGCTGCAGAACCGCTATATCCACTTAACTATCCGAAGAAACCCGACCATGGCAATACCAGCACTCCAAAGAGATATGAGACATGCGTTGAGAGTTCAAGTATCGATCTCGAAATTACGAAGACGAATACTTGCGACAGGTTTGTGGTGTCGCCGACCAATAAGAGTGCCAAGACTACAACCTAAGCACAGAGCTCGCCGACTACACTGGGCTCAAGAACACGCAGCCTTGCCTGAAGAATTTTGGAATTCGGTGTTTTTTCTGACGAGACAAGGATTTGTTTGGTACAAGATAGCCATCGAATACGTGTGTGGCGGGATCGAACGAGAGTTGCTCAGCTTGCCCATGCTCGCCCCATGCCGCCCTTCAGAGGAGGAAGTGCTATGTTTTGGGCTGGTATCATGTTAAATGATCGCACAGAATTAATTCATGTGGAGGGAACGGTGACTGGTGATAGGTATCTCAGAGAGATTCTACATCCTCACGTGATTCTATGGCGCGCAGCTGTTGGCAATTCCTCCGTTTTTATGGACAATAACGCCCGACCTCATCGGACCAGAGCTGTAAATGAGTATCTTGAAACTGAAGGGATAAATCCTTTGAGCTGGCCTGCCCTATGTCCTGACATGAATCCCATAGAACATGCTTGGGACATGCTTGTCAGGGCAGTGGCAGCACGCAGAGATCCACCCAGGAGTGTACAAGAGGTTGTTCATGCGGCCCAAGAAGAATGGCGAAATATTGCTTAACATAATATCAATAATTTGGTAAACAGCATGGGCAGGCGACTTCAAGCTTGCATACATTCTAGAGGTGGAAATACTCTTTATTAAAAGTTCTCATGCAGGTTCTCACTTAACCTTTTCTTTAAAAAGAATCAATTTGTATTTAATTTATTTAATTTCTAAGAATACTTTTTATGTTTAAAGCAAGTTTATTATTGGATAATAAAAAATTTTGACAAATATACACGTTTTTTTTTATTGAAACTAATTATTTGATTAATCTCTGATCCATTTATAATGAACACATTCTTTTTTTCGGAGATTTAGGGTGATGCAAAACTTTTGAATCTATGTGTATTTTAAATTGTATTTCATTGATTTCCTGTTATATTTTGTGCATTTTTTAGTATTGTATTTTTATTATTTCATTTTGTATTCGCCCACGTTTAATCTAATTTTGTATTAAAATGGTATGACCGTTAATTAAATAAATAAATAAATACTTATTGGTATTGTGATCATGTGATCGCTGTAACACCTGATTTATTTGAAAATGAAAACAAAATATTACCACCATGAATTATGATCGAATGGCTCTGAAACTAAACATATTATCAATGGAAAACTAATACATAATAATACAATAACGTGAATAAAAAAATAACAATTATTACGTAGGTACGTACAATTATACTCATTTCCGTGACAATATTATAAATCAACGATTGGTAAATAAATTCAACCTCACTATAATGTAATTGTTCAGTCCAGGACTATGAGACTAGTCAAAAGCATAGTTTTGATAGGAGACCGTGCTTGAGGAGCGAACAGGTGATGGTGAAAATAAATATACAGTGTGAGAGAAAGGAAATGCTATATTATAAGGGACTCATTTCAAAACATTCTATTCCATGAAAGTATATAGGAAGAAATTTTCGAAAATTTGGACACAAATGGTATATCATTGAATAGTGACAATATTTTGTGTTTCCTTTCCATCCGGTATCAATTTCAACGTAAAATGGAAATGCCATTTTCATACGGACATAAAATAAAAAACACAATTTAAAATTCGATTTATCTGTTTCGACAATTTCCATCAAAATTGCGCGTAGATATATTTTAAAAGTTGGAATTAACAGTTCGTCCATCGATGCCAAAATAAATATAACTGGTCAGACATGCAGCGGCAATAACGAAATGGGAAAAGCATAATTTTTAATGATGCGCTCATAAAACTGAATGATTTTATTACGGTAAATGGAATTCCGCCTAATTTCATTTTGTAATGGTTATTTCCGAAAATTTGAATGAATTAGACATTGAATAAATGGGGATATATTTTATTGAAATGTGCATGTTTCTTTGGTGCAGTTACAATAAAAATTATTAATACGTCTGAGCTGGTTAAGCACAGTCGACAGTACCCATTTAAGAAAGTGCATATCGCGTGATTTGTTGCTGCATAAAGAGATCGAGTTTAAAATTTGTACAAATCGACCACTCGATCTCGATACTTATCATTCCAATGTCCATGAATGTTTCACTCGAAGTTGCACAAGAGATAAATAGTCTACCGGAAACATTTTGGTTGTTTAATTAGAAACTACACCGAGAAAAAGATTTATTTGTGACAATCAAAATCTTATTATGTCAAATAAATGTGATTTTCCATATGGCCTAACTAATATTTAATTTGTCGTTAAGAAAGGATTTGTTTCAAGATCGGAAAGTAATATTGTTGATGGATGAAAACATATTCATTGTCATCAATAAAATGAGTTATCTATAGAAAATTACATTTATTTTTGTAAAAATGTATCATATTTGTCTCAAACAACATTTATTGAGGTATAATGACAAAATAATTATATTAATATTTGAAAGCATTTAAATTAAATAAAGTAGTTCTCCAATAACAAATACACATTTTTGCAAGCTAACTATATTGTTTTATTATAAAAAATTACTTTATGGCAGAATGACATTTCTTTATCATAAAAAAATGTATTCTATCGGTAAAATATATTTCTTTACCATAAATAAGTATACTGTCTGGGTTAACGATATGTTTTTTATTCGTAAAAAATGTATCTTCCCAGCAAATTATATTTTTTTGTTGGAAACAAACGTTCCTTCTTCAAGAAAACTATCAATTTTCACTGAAATTAAATATATTTATCATAACCGAACCATAATTTTCATAAACATTATGCCTTATAGTGGAAAAATATATTTCCCTAAAAAACCGAATTATTTACGGTATTGTCTTTTGTTCATGGAAGTTACCTACATGCACTATTCAATACACCAAGCTTTTGAAATGTTTCTAAATGTTTAGAAATATATTAAAAGTTTACGGTGTATTAAGCAGTATGGGTAACTTTCACACGGTTCTCTAAATAATTAGGTTTCACTCAACGTCGATGGTTAGTCTGGACACGGATTAAAATTACAGTATTTTTATGACAAACATGTTTAAATCTAATAAAAATTAATGGTCTCTATTTATGCATAAAACTGTTTAGTAGGAAAGCAGGATAGGAATAAAAAACTTGCTGCTGAATATTTTGATCTATCAAAAAGAAAACTATACATTTTTAAAATAGATAGGTACCATACATTTTATAAAATGGAAACCATACATTGTTAAAATAAAACAAACCTACATGATCTAAAACATAACCAACAATGGTATCCACAAGATAGCCTTGTCTATCCTTTAGTGTGCTCATTAATGCATTCCCCATAGTAGTTTTTTGGAGTTCTTGGAGTAGATCTGACAGGTTTAATTGAGAAATGTGTATGTTTGTGGTACATTTTGCTTGCTTGTTACTTCTACCTACTTGAGTATAATTGTCATTTATTTCCTCACCTTCAAAGATATCTCACAATTATTGTAATCGCCATGAGCTTAACAATTCATTCATTCTATTATGAAACTTATTTTTGTCCAGAGCACTTTAACCACATACTTCACAAAAACAAAATAATTAGTAAAATAGCTCGAACTGATCTATTTTCACATGCAGATTGACGACAAACGTATACAGGTGGTGAAATAAGAGAAAAAATAAAATGTATAAGGTGACGGAAATATCTTTTCTCCACGATTAAATAATAACACACAAATTATTTTTACATATTTAGCTGCATAATGATATAAATTCTTCACACCAGTGAATAATAAAAAGAATTCACCCTCGTTAGCCAATCACATTCTATTATTATCAGAATTCACGCTAAAATGGATTAAAATCAATCAATCAAATCGTCTTTTTAAAACGTCAAATACCCAAGAACGCAAACCGCTTCTGACAGAAAGTCGTTTGAAACGTCAAAATAATTATAAAATCATAATTTTACGTATTATAAGAGAAAAAAACGGACAACAGTAGCGATAGTGAATATGTACGCCTCCCGTAATTAATTTCATTTATAAATGTAGGGGTTCCGATTAAAAATATGAGTTACGTATATATATTTACTCTTTACATTTTTATAAATATGCTCTATAGCCTAGTGGTTGACTATGGCGCGGACGATCGAGGTTCGATCCTCACTGGAAGTTTTTTCTTTGTAGTCGTGGAGAAAGTATAGTCTTTTACTTGTGTAGAATGGCTATTATTCCAAATGGAAACTTAATCCGCGTGAATAATAGCCATCATTCTGCACTCGTTGAAGAATATACTATTAGACGACCAAAAAAACCTTGTTAACGAAATTCGAATCTAAACTGAGAAACATTGTTCTGTATATAATTATAAATTTAATTTCTATAAAAGTTTTCATTTGCAAGCTTCATATTTCGTCGAGGGCACAGATGGGGGTGGATAGAATTTCAGCGTACGTAAAGTGGTGGGAACCGATTTCAAGCATGCTGATGTTTTTGTCAACTAACCCCTTTATGTGGTGGGTTCGGCATCAAAGGATTACGACAATAACCGTACACATACATTTTCTACCCAGTGCTAACAGAATATAAATTGCACCATTGCTTTTAAGCGAATGGTATATATATACGTAAATATATCGGAAATTTGTTTGATGCTATTCTGTTAACTCTACCTAAAAATAAAGTACGGTTTATTTGAGAATTATTATTAGCATAGTGTGTACGACACGACGCATAGCGTTTATTGAGTGCAATAAACACTTTTTGTACGAGTTGCATACAATATTTTTACAAGTTCATGCAAAAATCAAAAAATGTCTTATTAAGGTTGCTTTAAATGGACTAAAAATGGCATAGAATTGAATGTTTATGTTGGTCATGATGACAAAAGGTGGTAGTGACAGATGAGAGCAATACAAATGCGAGTAGAATACTATATTTTGTCCATGACTATGAATTACCTGTATAGTATAAATTTTTTGTCAAACTAAAAAACTATAGTTTATTACATTAATGAAGCTTATTACTTCTTATGTTATTGAACAAATTATATATTTAATAAGTATACAATTCACTGTCTGATTTACTTTCCATATTAAATATTTTAGTAATATCAATCAAACACCAGTAGGTGTAGTTATTGAAACTCCTGCAATTAGCAGTAAATCATTTAAAATTTCACTTTTGCTTTCAACATAATATACACACTAGGCAAAAAACTGCATATAAAACGATCTACTCCTTTATATACAACATCTTGATAATATTATAATGAATATAATCAAAAGCACATACGAGACTGTCAAATTAAGAGTGCAGATAGGAGGTCGAAGATCGGAAGAGATTTCAATGAAAAAAGGTATAAAACAAGGTGATGGCTTAAGCCCACTGTTGTTTGTTATTATTATGGACAAAATAGTGAAGGAAATAAAAAGACAAGGAGGAAATCTGGACATGATAATAGGGTACCGGTCAGACTTAGTAATCTACTATACGCAGACGATATCGTACTCATATCAAAATCGAGAAATAAAATGCAGAAACTAATTAACTTACTGACAAGAGAAATAGAAAAGATGAAAATGACAATGAATACAGAAAAAACAAAGTTATGATAGTAAATGAAAAACGGGGAAATAATTACGAGGAATTGAAATGTAATCACAAAACATTAGAAAGAGTAACAACCTATAACTACCTAGGAAGTATTTTAACAGAAGATGGAAAAATAGATGCAGAACTTAATAACAGAGCAAATAAATCAACAAGATTATATTATTCCTTTAATCGAACATTACTAAGTCATAAATACATTCATATGAATACAAAGATGGAAATATACAACAACATTACAGTACCAACTATAACTTATGCCAGTGAGAACTGGGTACTGCAATGGAAATGAAATATTCAAGGAGAATAGCGGGTAAAACAAAATGGGACAAAGTAAGGAACGAAGAAATCAGAAGCATAACTAATCAAGACCCAATAATATAGAATATTAAAAAGAAACAATTTAACTGGTTTGGCCACCTAGCAAGAATGAAGCAAGATAGAAAAGCGAGAAAAGTAATGGAAATGGGAATATCAAGAAAAAGACAAAGAGGAAGACCCAGGAGAAAATGGATAGACCAGATTGAAGAAATTGGAAAGAATAAAGGAAAGACATTAGGAGAGATGAAGCCAGGGACAGAAAAGAATGGAAAACATGGGTTTAGGAAGAACTCCAATCCGACGCCTGAGAAGGCATAAGGATAAGAGGAAGAAAGAAAGAAAGATAATATCATATATTATATCTCCATAGCTTGACTTGGTGGAGCGATGAGGAATTTTAGGCATGGGTTCGAATCCGAATCGCGGTGAAAAGTTTTACATAGTATATTGTGTCGTTTGTATGAATAATCTTCAATATATTTATGTGTCATGTAATCTTTTCATTATCCAAACCTATTATCACTGGTGGATAATGTACGTCATTATTTTTGAAGAACCTCACGTAAAATGTTGGAATTATCAAATAGTCATGGACAAAAGTATTTATTGTACTAGAGCAGTAAGGAACTAGTTTTTCCACTAAATAAAGTCCAATAAAGTTTAAAGATTAAATAGTATATCCATATAAGTTCTCTAGATGATGATATTCATATTTATCCACAACATTATCGGACTGATACCATATAGTTCAGTCAATGATCTTTAATTTAAATTTCGTCATATTTTTAAATTACAAATTCATGATGTTGTTGGAGTTGTTTTTTGAATTAGATTTAGTAATGGGGTCTCATTAGACTCTAAATCAGATCTTTATCAATGAAAATTGGTTTTTGGGATATTATTTGATACATAATTTGACTATTAGTTACTTAAAACATTTTTTCTAAAGATTTGAAATTAAATAAAAAAAATTTGAATTTGTTATTTGGAATTCTTCTCAGACAATTACTTTCATTGATTTACACAAATATTTTATAATTTTCAAATTAATTTATGAGCTTTTGGAATCTCTCTTGACCTATGTGTAAATTTTCTATTTTTAATTAATTTATTAATGGGTTCTCATTAGACCCTTAATCTTTTTCTGCATCTTATGATTTGATGGGTTCTCATTAGACCTTGATATCAAATTTATTTATTTACAATTTTATTTAGGAAATTTACATATTTGTTTTGAGATATTACCGAATTACTTTATTTACAGCAATTTTTGTAAATTACAATGTTATTTTCATACTCATGTTGGATAACTTGAGTTCTGTGTTCACTTAGATTGTCATTTGTCAATTTCAAATTAAAGTAGTGTCACTTCAACTTCCGTTCTGCTAACACGTGTTCGTGTAGTAGTTGAAGATAATAAAAATTTAAACTAAAAATGTTCAAAATTTAAAGACAGTTTATTCCAATCAGGGGATTATTTTAAATTAATGTAATTTTAAGAAATTTCATTTTGTGACGTTAATGTGTTGTCGACCTTTAATTAGGTTTCTTGTATCACATTCCTGACGAGTAAGTGTAAGTAATTCTTTACTTATTTCTTATTTTACATTTTTCCAACTTTTATTACTTACTTGCAGGTATCGCACTGAAGATGGCTTAATAGCAGAAAGCTTTTCAATTTTAAAAATTAAATTTTTACACAGAATACAACAATGGTTCCTTGACAATAAAGTTTTGTTTTTTGCATGAACGTTGGAAAAAGTATAATTGATTCAGTTGATCCACTCAGAACAGCTTCAGACCCAACCACAAAACGATAACATCTTGAATTATAAATTAAGTAACTGCGAATATTGCGAAGGCGGGGCTCATCAAACCGGATTTGTCAGCGGCTCTGTGACGACTCGGTGACGTCATTACCTCCTACAGTCCGCAGATCGACCGCGTTGTATATGCAACAGTTCGTGTATTGGATATTATAGGAGAGATAGAGACAGAGATATAAGCTTTATTGTTATGAAAAATTTTCTTCTTCTGTAATCGGCGTCAGATGCAGGTGTTCATATAAAACATTCTATATTGCTATTTCACTTCCATACTTTTTTCCTCTCTCTTGAGACACTAGGGATAGTGACGTTTTTTGAAATCAGCCAATCAATATCTCCATTCTCTCACTTGCTATATCGTCGTTTTATTCATCCAGTAACAAACCAAGCATCGGTCTCTGTGAAACGTTAACTTTGTTGGTTAACATTTCAGATAATAAAAATGTGCAATAATCACTTCAGAATTTTGATTTTTGCTGGAATAGTATATATATATTTACTAAAGATATATCATTCAAATATTAAATAAATTATTTCACTTTTGTGATTTGTGGTGGAATAAACTACTAGTAGACCAAAAATCAATATTCTAGAAGTATTATAGCGCGGAATTTAAAATTTTGGTCGGTCTTTAAATAAGGATGAGAAAGGTTCCGGCAGGTCTTCTCTCATCGTTTGTCGACAATACAACAACTGTGCAGTAATCCATGTAATTATTTAAACACAAGTTTAAACCAAAACTAATAGGCTGCCGTTATCCCTTAAAGTACCTATCTGGATTACTGGTATGTTTTTTTTCTTGTTACCTTTATATTTTAAAAATTTCAGAGATTAATATTAATATTCAATGACTACTTTTTTTTTGTATAAAATGGCTACCCATTTTGGAAGCCACATGGGTATACCTTTTCTCTCCTATCTAGCTAAGTTTAAAATATTAGATATTTTTAGTTTAATATGATTGTTTCTTATTTTTGAATACAAATCAGATATTTGTCCAGGATGAATCCTTAAGTTCAATTATTAAATTGTATTTATTGAGCTGGACAGATATCCTCATGCTCCAATTTTTTTTGTTAGGTACTTTTTTTTTGTTAAACCGGTATAATAAAAGTATTATAGCACAGTTCCTGGGAAAAACAGGTTCTTGGAGCACAGTTCTGGAGATACAGTTCCTGGGATTAACCCTGGAACACAGTACTTGGGATACAATTTCTTGGAGTACCTAACAAGTTCCTGAGATACAATTCACTGTATCAAACAAACAGTTTATGGAATACATAATACGGTTTCCTGAAATAAAAGTTTCTGGGTCACAGTTCCTGTGTGACAGACAAGTACCTGTGGGACAAACGCAGTTCCTGATTAACAGGAAGCTTCCTAAATACCGGTTCCTGTAGACAATCCGCAGTACCTACATCGACATCTTCATCATTAACGTCATCTTCATCTTCAAACAACTATATCATTCTGCTAAGTATTTTTTTTCTGTTGTATTCGCTACTAACCCTTTTTTCAAATAATGTAAATTTCAATACTGTAATTATATACATTTTTTTTACTCTATTAGTTTTATTTATTATACAGAAACTTTAAGTTTTTCTTAAACAGATAAAAAGCTAGCTGACCATTAAATTTGATTTTCTTTTAGGAAAGAAAATTAGAGGCGCCCTAAAATTACTTTTTCTATTTTTTACTAGTTTTGCTTAAGTAAATTATTTTCTTTATATTAATAACGTAACAAGGCCATGCGAACTGGCTAAGGTTACCTCCAAATTTATTGGTTAGTTAGGCAAGAACCTGCAATAATTACTATCATTTTTTTTTCAACGACATTCATCAACAATTTGGTTTCATCTGCTGGAGTTTTGTGTGCTGGAAAACGGTGGTTATCGGACAGTCTCTGCTTCAAGTTTCCCTTACTTTTCCCTTTTCCTTTTCTTGCAAGTTTCCTTATTCAGATCTGCTTTAAAACAAGTTGTATGGCCAGGATTGTGCTTTTTATTTACCAGTCTGTTTAATTACCAAAGGTAGGGACAATATAAAAGCTCTACTGTCGTTAAAATACGAGTAGGTATATTAATTTGATCCCATTAAATACGAAGGCAATAATGCAAATTTCTAAGTCAGTTACTTTCAGTGTTTTGTATACAAATAGGTGAAATAGCGGATATTTACGGATATAATTAAATTCACCCCCCAGAATTGTCTTTTTCTCTTTATATATAGGAAATCGAATAAGGATACGAACGGTTTTTATGTATTGAAAGAAAGAATTTAAATTGCAAACGCACCATTGCGAGTGAAATAAAGCAGATATCTTTTTCTTAGCGGCACGACGGATGACAAGACAACTGGAGGAGCTGAGAGGCATTATTATACGAATAATATTAACCGATCCATTTTCAATTCACTTATATTTACATCCTTATTTCCGCAAATATAAAATAACAGATACCGAAAAACATATTTCACCTTCTCTGGTTTGTTTCAGTGTTTGGTTACATGTTGTTTTTGTTAATTTTATTCGTTTTGAAATGAAATATTTTTTCAAACACCATTGAAAATTGAATTCTCTCCATAATTTAAAGGTTGGATGCTAATGTTTTTCTACCTAGAAATTATATTAAGTTACACCTAAATAAAGGTATTTTTTCACTTATATATTTTCATTATGAATGGTGTGATGACAAACAAAAATGACAGATACTAAATTAGGAAATAAAATAACATCCAGTATCTTCATTTTGCCTTTGACAGGAGAGTTTTTGGATACCCTGTATAATTAAGAGCATAAAAATAGTATAGCCTTTACCAGCGTACCCACAAGAAGTTAAAACCAGACACGATATAAGTTGAGATTGTAATTTATTTATATTGGGCAAATAACCCCATTTCCAGACTAGTAAACCCCGAATGTAGATAACAACCGGGACGCTAGGTCCCGTTTTAATCAAGATCCCATATTTTATCTGTGATTTACACACATTTTCTGAAGTTGTTATTTTCCGTTTTACTAAATATAGATTCTCGGCTTCCGATGTCAGAGAAAGAGGATACATTAGGACTAAAATGACAGGAAATAATAAACAACTACTCGCAGTAATTTGCATACGACTGTACTGCAACCCTAAGCTCATAATAAGAACGTTGTGTGTTGCTTTCGTGTGAATTATTAACCTCCATTATAAACTTGTTGTATTTATTATTTTATGATGCCAACTAAATTACTTGGAACTTTATGTTGTTCTATAAAGCTTATATAATACAGGTTTTATTCGATAAATACGTACACATTATGAATAATTTTTCTTTTAAGGGAAATCTATCGGCAGCGATTTGACAAAATATCGAAGTATTTTTGGCAAAAATTTTTGAGGTAATGGATGTATTGAAAATTAAGGAAAAAATATATCATGTAGATTAATGTTGAACTTAGAGTTCTCATCGAATAAAAACTTTGAAATGCTAACCAAATTTTGTTGAAAAAAATACGAATCATGAGGTAATTACACATATTAAGCAAAGTTTGAGCCCTTGTGAAGAATTAAATATGGATTAAATGGAAAAACTAATTGATAAGAAGTCTTATTTGAAGCTTTATGAATACTATATAAAAATCTCAGAATCCTCAAATTACTTATGACCTTACAATTCCTTATTGAAATGCGGTTGCTACCACTAAAATATCGGATAAAAATTCATCTCTCGCTTTTCTATCCTTCTATGACTGACATTGTCTCTCTGCTTCGGTAGTCGCGTGCCGTTCCATTGTTGATACAACGCTCGCCGGTCTCCCAGTTCAGTACTGACGATGCTTATAGAGTAGTACGTGAACCAAAATCCGCTTGGACCGCTTGTTGCGGAGCTTTCATATTTCTAATAAAATTTTCGTTATGTGAACTTAAACGTGAGGACGTAGGGAAACAAAAAAATATACAAATTATAATTGTGCAAGGTCGAATTTGGTAGATGACCCTTAACACAATAAAACGTTCATTTTTTCTACTATTTTTGTATTAAGCGTTAGATATTGCAAGTCATTATACGTGATATGGCTTTCGTTGAGTCTGCCAATTTTTTGTAGTTGTAGTATTAGAACAAGTTGAACTCCAGACTTTTTGCATATCATTGAAGAAAAAGTTGTTAAAAGTTTTAAAGTGCACGTATTTCTATAGACGACAATAAAAAATTCCATTCGCCAACTCTAAACTGCTCATGAAAATTTTGTATGCTACTCGTATATCTGCAAAAAGAATGAAAAGAAACTGAATGACGTCTGGAAATGTTATTCACAGTATAGGATGAAGAAACTATCAGGACCGGTTCTCCATTTTGAGAACAAACCTGGTATTAGTTATGAGCAGGATAACGTGTCACTATTTTGCTTTCTACACAAGAGGTATATATATTTATTCCAGAGTATTAACACCGTACACTAACTACCGACAAGTAAATTTACTTGCGTCGGAACGTTTGAAAATTTTGTTTTCTCTGTCGTGTGGTTAAATATGTGTATTATAAATAAATAGATAAATAAAAATAAAATGTGTATTATTGATTTACGGCACAATCCGGTACAGGTTTTCAGGGCACAAAATACTACTATAGGAAAATTCATTTATCAAAGCTTAAGACTCGATAAAGTAAATTATTGATTAAATTGTTATGTTTAACAAAGTAATGATCACACATGTTTAAGTATACTTAGTTAGGGGTGCTGTTTCTGTAATTTTTCAGTTTTAATGTTACGATTAGCAAATTTTGGTGTATACGTGTGTATACATACGTAATCTTGTATACAATGAATAAAAATAATCAACTGGGAAATTTGTACAAGGATGACACAATTTAACATTCTTAAAGCTATTATTAAGCTTCATACCGACACCATATTCAGGGGCTATTTTATTAAATTAATCTATAAAAATGTGTTTTCCAATTCTATAACGAGTTCCACAAAATGTTGGATGAAACACTATAATCTTTATATTTCATAAAAACGGTAGATTCTCCTTCTAGATCATTTATCCTAATAAATTCTAAGCGAGTGTTACAGGAATGCTGCAATAAACACTTTTTAAGTAGGTATCCAATAACGTATAACAGTGCATTCCCATCCACACTTTTTATATTTCTATAATCAGTCGTAAACACTTATAGAGGAGTATAGGTATTATTTTTTGTAGTCGTAGAGCTAACTGTACTTTTAAGCAATTCAGTTTTTGTATTAAGCAAAAATGCAAATTACAAATTTTCATCCTATTATAACATTGTTCCACCGTTATATTGGCATATCGGTGGTTTCCTTTAGAACCCAAAGCATTTTTCCAAGCTTCACATCTGCAATATAATATAGAAAATAAAAAATGTTCACTTGTATACTACTAAATTACCTCTTTCCTTACCTAATTTTGTCTTTTGCGCATCTAAAAAACGGTCTCTCTTTCAGTTTACTGCGACAATCATCAACAGAACAATATACCTCTCCAGGCATTTTGCAATGAAATAAGTCACTATATACTAAATACTGAATGAATATACTAAATACAACTTTATAATAAAAATATGTATAAATATTTTTTTTGTACAACTGTCATTAAAAGTGACACTTTTAATGATAGCAAACAATGTTAAAAACGATTGTTTACATAGCAGCGTGTTAAAAATACTTTTAACACTAGTGTTAAAAATACTTTTAACACTAGTGTTAAAAATATTTTTAGCACTCCATTCAAATGACAGCGTCTTTTCTCATTTGTTAGTAATCATAACGTTGGCAACGTCTGCCATTCACAACAATCTTTTGATTATTTGAATACTAAAATGCATTTTGAATTTATTGTCATTGCAAATTCGCTCGTTTCATTATCAAAATAGGGAAGTTGTACAAAAAACATTGTATGGTATTTGTGTTAAAAGTGATTTTATTTTGTTCGTGAAATTGTTCAATTCGCTCCGCTCATTTCACAAACGTTTTCACTCACAAAATAAAACCTCACTTTTAACACTCATATCATAAATAACTATAATGCTCACGCAAAATCAATGATCTGCTCACAAAAACGAAAACAAAACCAAAATTATATTTCCGAAATTTCGATCAGCAACACATTAGCATTGCATGCTACCCCTGTACTCAACACTTTCTCGATTTAAACTAGCCAGAACTCGCCAGACGATAGGAGGGGTAAGGAAATTTTCGGTAACCCATAAATCGACGAAGTAAATTTACTTGTCGGTAGTTAGTGTACGGTGGTATTAGTATATTATTCAACAAGCATTCCTATAATGACGGCTATTATTCAAGAAGGTGCGTTTATAAACACCTGAGAGAATAAAAGCCATTATATGCAAGTAGAATACTATATTTTGTCCACGACTATGAATTACCTGTTAAGGTATAAATTTTTTTTGTCAAACTAAAACACAGCAGCTTATTACTTCTTATGTTATTGAACAAATTATATATTTAATAAGTATTCAATTAACTGTCTGATTCGATTTCCATATTTCTAGAGTAGTATCAATCAAACACCAGTATAGGTAGTTATTGAAATTCTTGAAATTAGTGATGAATTGTTTAAAACGTCACTTCTGCTTTTGAGATACATCATACAAACTAGACAAAAAACTGCATATAAAAAGATCTACTCCTATATATACAACATCTTGATACTATCTTATAAAGTCTTCATAGCATGATGGTTTAGGGCTGTAACTTGGTAAAGCGGGGAGTTTTAGGCATGGGTTCGAATCCGAATCGCAGTGAAACTTTTTACCTACAACCCCCCTGTAATCAGTAAATAACACATAGTCGGCATCAATGTAATGATGTCTATTATGCACTGTAAAAAAAACGCACAGCTGTAGAGTAAATCGCACGAATTCCCTAGCAACTGTCAATAGACGTCGCCATTTTGTTCAAAATTTACTATTTGAAAACATTCGATATTGCCACGTTTAACTATGAAAAGCCCAAAGGGCTAAGTATGTATTGATTACAATTGAAAAATGGACTTTTGATTATCAACAATATATTATCAATGATTAAAAGTTAGTTCTTTCATTGGTAATAGCGTAATAGAGATGGAGATGAAAGTTTACTAATCACCTCTATTAATGTAACTGTTGTTTCTTATGCTTCAACAAGCAAAGGAATCGATTTATGATTTGTGTTCAATAACTGTACTGTTACTATAAACAATTATTAAAATAACTAATATTATGGAATTAAATGTTATACAATAAAACTATCAAAAATATCTATTGTTGATGTTGTTCAAGTATTATTAACATTAAGATTATAAATACAAATACAAGTAGGTCGTAGGTAAAGTATAGTACGTAACTCGTGTTGTGAAGCATTTTACGCACTCAATGTATTACGCTTCCTTTCTTGCGTAAAATGCTTCTTACCACACACGTTACGTAATATACTATTATTCAATATATTGTGCCGTTTGTATGAATATTCTTCAATATAATTATGAGTCCTGTCACTTTTCCATTATCAACACCTATTATTCACTAGTGAATAATGTAGGCAATTATACTTGAAGAAGCACACGTAAAATGTTGAAATTATCAAATAGTCGTGGACAATAGCTATTTGTGTATCAAGAGTAGAAAGTAGTACTTTGGCAGTCGAGACAGAAAGTTGCCGCGAGACGCGTCAGTGGAGCGCGGCAATCTGTCGAGACTACTAAAGGACTTTCTGCTTGAAATAAACACAAGATTTTGTCTACTGTCACACCAAAATAAAATCAACTGCCGTTGTTTGTACTTAGCAGTTTCCATATTGCAGTTTCGTGTACCAATGTACGTAGGCAACACTTATTACATTAATGTCAGATATTTTATAGATTTCCCTATTTCTCATTAGATTATTACAGAAAATACTGTTGGATGCTTCAACATATTAGAAAATCAACTGAAATATTTTATTCTACAGTTTATATTAAAATAACTACTAGCTCTCTTTTATCTGTAAATAACATTAGGCGTGCCCCAAAGTTACTTTTTGTTTAAGAGTGCCAATAATTTCAACTTTGCAGTTGCTTTTCGATAGTGGTCGTAGAAAAAGTTATTTATTCCAATTTGAGGGTATAAGCGAGGAATAAACTCATACTGCATATCTTGCGTCAGAAGATGAGGAAATTAAAGAAAATGCTTAACTATTTCAAGTTAAGTGAAGTGTAGCATAAGTCTGATTTGAAAAAAATTGTTATCAGAAAGATTATTTTAAGAAATAAAATAGAACAGAATTTCTTATATGTGTTTTTGGCTGCAGAAATAGACATGTTTGCCACTCCAAAGATTATTGTCTTCAACCTCTTTCATAAAGTTAAATAGTGCATCAATATGATTGATTCACGCCCTTATTATCCATATTTTTCAACCAAAATGAGAAAAACAAATATAAACATTTCGAATTCGCTCCAACTCACTAAATTATCGAAACAAACAAATGATTATTTAAACTGTCAGAATTTCCCGCTTTTATAAGCATCAAACGTCAAAACGAGATATTCTCAGAATCACAGAAAACCATTGTAGAACCGACTACCACTTACTCTCGATATAAATCTAGGTAAAATTAGGATGGATGGATCAAATACAGCGAATGGCTTGTTTGAACATCACAGGAGCCATGAGAACACCAACCGCAGCAATGGAACTAATTACTGGTCTGACCCCTCTGGACCTGCACGTCAAGGAGGTTGCGTTAATGGCCATGGTACGATTGCGCACGGCTGGTGTAAACCCCGAAGTAGGAGTGGGCCAATTGAGGTTGAGCCTATGGCAGGAAGCGCTCACTGCGCTACCTCTGCTGCAGGCAGCCAACGATGCAATTGAACCCAGGTTTTTGTTTAATAAACCCTACAAAATTCAAATAAAACAGAACACAGAGCCAATAGCCAATAATACGCATATATACAGATGGTTCAAGAATTAAAGAAGGCTCAGGATGTGGTGTTTACTCGAGAGCACTAGGTCTAAAGATTAAGTGGGGAATGGGAAACAATACCAGCGTGGTTCAAACAGAACTGGCTGGTATCTCAATTGCCACAAAAGAACTAACCAGAAGAGGAATTTCTGGCAAAAACATAATAATCTGCACTGATAGTAGACAAGCCCTATTAGCCTTGAACAGACAACGTGTTATATCGAGGCTAGTACTAGAGTGCCACCAAGATTTAGCTGACGCCTCAGCAGATAATAATATCCTGAGGTGGGTTAAAGGGCACGACAGGAGTAAAGGAAATCGCACTGCTGATTCTTCAGCCAGGGAAGCCGCTGGACTAAAAATTCTAGGACCCAGTGACACCTACGGCATAACGACTTCGACAATTGCGAAACTAGCCTAACGTTATACCCATGCTCAATCCCTTAAGAGATGGGATGGAATCAAAGGATGCAGTCTTGTCAGGATCACCCTGGGCGACCCTGGGAAGCTGGCGCCGAAAAAATATTTGACGATGACCAGGAAAAACCTACGTTCAACAGTAGGATTTCTGACTGGTCACTGTCAACTAAGGAAACACCTCCATACTATGGGGTTGTGGACACACCTCTATGCAGGATGTGTGAACAGGAAGATGAAACTGTCAGGCATGTCTTATGCGAGTGTGTCCGGAGTTATCGTCAATAAGAGAGTTGTGTGTGTTCGGTGAGTCTTGACCTACACCTGCCGATATAAAGGAGATGTCTCCCAGTGACCTGTCCACCTTCCTGAGAAGGACAGGATGGACAATGACCTAGGAGGACAACTCCTCGGGAGGATGTACAATGGTAGATCAGTCAGTCAAGACAATCAATTGATTATAATTCCAAAAGTTTTCAAATTTTGACGTGAGGTCGGGAATGGTATAAAAACAAACTATGAAATTTTGCAACCTTGTCCGGAGTCCGGAACATTGTCAAAATTGCAATTAAATTAATTTTTGCTGTATGGTCGTGAAAAAAATTCCAAAAGTTCTGCAAACTTGGGAAAGTTTTCGATATAATATTTCATATTACGTATTAAATTTGCAACCAATCTAAGTGTACGGAACATTTTTTGTTATTAAAAATTAATGCTTTTTTTTATTAAACTGAAGGAAAACGTTCCAAAAGTTCTGCAAATTTGACAGATCTATCGGAAAAATGTACCGAACGATTGTATAAATTTGCAACCTTTTACGTTGACCGGAACATTTTTATTTATAATGTTTTTCAATTCGTGGTCATTTTTTCGAGCAAGGCGGTCTCGGAATAATTGCAGAAGTTTTGAAACTTGGTTGCAAACTTTGAAAACATCTATTCTGATGCATTTACAAATTTG
>CAJUYG010001283.1:45182-67974 GCA_910591675.1 Galerucella calmariensis
TGGTTGCAAACTTTGAAAACATCTATTCTGATGCATTTACAAATTTGGAACTTTTGCAATTTTCTTGAAGGTGAAAAAATAATAAAATGACATTTTTGCAAATTGCATAAAGTTCCGGATCGCGTATGAGGTTGCAAATTTGTAAATGCATCAGAATAGATGTTTTCAAAGTTTGCAACCAAGTTTCAAAACTTTTGTAATTATTCCGAGACCGCCTTGCTCGAAAAAATGACACGAATTTTAAAAAATTATAAATAAACATGTTCCGGTCAACGTAAAAGGTTGCAAATTTATACAATCGTTCAGTACATTTTTCCGATAGATCTGTCAAATTTGCAGAACTTTTGGAACGTTTTCCTTCAGTTTAATAAAAAAAAACATTAATTTTTAATAACAAAAAATGTTCCGTACACTTAGATTGGTTGCAAATTTAATACGTGATATGAAATATTATATCGAAAACTTCTCCAAGTTTGCAGAACTTTTGGAATTTTTTTCACGACCATACAGCAAAAATTAATTTAATTGCAATTTTAACAATGTTCCGGACTTCGGACAAGGTTGCAAAATGAGATTTATTGTCGTCTCAATGTACCATTCACTTGACCGAAGTTTGAAAACTTTTGGAATTATAGCTACACACTCACCCTCCCTACTCTACATATACAGATAGGATGGAATAAATATACTTGTCTTTGAGATATTTTCAAAAAAGAAGACAAAAAATTCAAATCCAATATCAATAATTTCCGTTTGGCGGAACAATTTCTTGATACCATGTATATTACCTATGTTATATGTTGGGGAATTGATTTCATTTGATATGGAAAATTTCCAAGTAGTTAGGTATTTTGATAACAATGAATTTGTTATCAAAATATTGTTAAATAATTATTGGCAATTTTCGATATAAAAAATATCCACCAAACTCCACGTTAATTATAAAAAAACAATACAGACATTTACAAATTTCCCATCCAAAAAGCGTATTATTAAAACAAACAAAGAAGATAAAATCATACCCAATTGGGAATAACGTTCATACGGTGCTTTCCTATGTATCTTGCGAGAACGCTTTTAGCATACACTTAAAACTTCAAGAGATGTTTTTAGAAGAGACACACGAGGAAAATGGAGACTTACTTGTATAAGTAGGAAAAGTAAAAAACTTAGTCAGTCGTAATCTTCTTGGATTGACGTATACTTAGGTGAAAAGGTACAAACGGAACAGAGTAAAAAATCCCAAACCCCTCATGATCTCTCGTTTCAGAAGTTATTAACTTTTCCAATATATACTTGATGCAATCTTTACCTCGCATACACACATATATATATCTCCTCGATAAATCCAATTTTTTATATTCCGTCGAGATAGGATTTCTAACATGTTTCACAACTGTGACCCTAAATATATACATATTGGGCAGGTTTCTAAAAGATATAATACGATGTGAAACATATCAGGTGCCAGAAATCTTTTTTTATGAAATCTGAAGACAAACTAGAGCTTTAAAATGAATATCTAAAGCTTTCTTTGAAATTCTAAAACTAAGTGGAATGGAATCAAATATTTTTCTGTATTAAATAACCATCGCGAAACCTTCTTTTCGTCTTTAAATTTGAAATTAATAAATAATTTTATTGATATTGGTTGGTCAAACCACAAAATGTCAACTTTATATAATGCCAGCGCCTCTATTGATAGCATAGTATAAAAATAGAACTCGAGGCGGCTCCTTTGAAGTTTTGTCATATGGATTGGATGATTTGTTGAATCGTTGTGTATTTTCAAATAACAAACATGTCAAGATTAGGTTACAATACTGAAAGGTATCCATATCTTCCAACGTCCAAGGAATAGTAGGTATACAAAAAAAATCATTTAACTTGTTTTTCATTTTATTTCTGTAATAAACAGTTTATCATTATCTGTTTTTCAACTCTGGTAATAGCCTAGTCAAAGTACAGATAAAACCTCACAAAAAGTACAAAAAACTTGAAATTTTAAAAGGGTTGTGTTCAACATAAGAAAAACTTTACGATGCTAGGCATGCAATTTTCCGGAACAAACATTTTTTTGTTTTGTTTTTTCACTCTGATTGCTTAAATAATGAAAATACAGAAAAATGTTCCAGTCAAAAATTGTAGCTGATACATGTATCTACAAATTTTATTTGAAAAGTTTTTCTGTATATTGGAAAGTTTACGAGATAAAATTTATGTCAGGGCTAGTCAATTCGTAGTTACGCGCGAACGGCGCGGGAGCCAAATTTATTAACCGCTCGACTTAAAAGTTAATAATTTTGGGCTTATAACATTTTGAAAAAATAAATAAACACATGTGAAATTTAGAGAGAGATCTCAGCTTTCAGATAGGAATACTTTAAAATTTAAAAAAGTAGATTTTCTAACTGTAAAATCAGTGTACCTATTTATAAAAAACTAGAGCTAAAAAGTCAAAAAGCAATTATAATTCATATTTAATGAATACTTATACATCGATAGTTCTTCCTAGATTTAGCATTACAAATGAGCATAAAACATTATGGTTATAAAAGCAAAGCCATCAATATTTCGAATTTTAAACAAACGCTTCTTAAAAATCTGTTTTTTTTGCATGCTTAGTTTTACTTGTTTTTTTAGAATTCATTCAATTATATCTTTTTTCGAAATCAATATAATTCAATGAAACTTCACCACTAAACTTGAAGTGTCTACATTCGAAACTACTATACAGTTTTTTTATAAATATCAGATTTTTCAAATAATAGACAATTATTTACAATAAATACTTAAATCATACGTCTTTCAGCAAACCTTCTACAACTTTTTATAGTGTTTATGGTATTATCCAAAAATTTATGAACATCATGATGAACCTATTCAGAAGTGATCGCGATATAGAAGAATACACAGGTGAGAAAAAGAAGGGAGCACAAAAAAAGGTGAAAAAGCAGGTGAGAGAGCGGCTTATACGCGCCGCCGCGTAATAACAACAACAATAATAATAAAATATTAACAACAAAAATTTCAATTCAATACATTAAAAATAGAGTCTGTTATTGAAACAATAATGAAAATGAAGTGGGGTCAAAAAAATGAAGGTTCACGTGGAAAATCGTATGTATCTTTGTGGAAAATGCAGATACAAGAAAAAGTTCCAAATAAAATTAGAAGATTACGCCATAATCTTTAAAGTACGCTATGTTATATCATTTGATTTTTCAATTCACTCATGTTAATTGGAGAAATTTGATAAAAAAACGACTTTTTAGTAGAGGTTTACGTAGAAAATCAATGATAATACATAAAAAAAAAATTTTCTCAGTATATTTGTAGATTCTCTATTTCATTTCATTTGAAAATCTTTTTTCCTCAATTTAATTTTTTACTCACTATCGTAAAATTAAAAACATGAAAACTGATGTTCAAAAATACTACTATGGAAAATTCGTATATTTTGAAAAATAATGCAGATACAAAAAAAATGTTCAGACACATTTTGTAGATTAATGTATTAGCTGCAATTTTTGATTTGAACATTTACGTGTAATTTCATTATTTAAAACATTAGAGCGAAAAAACAAAAAAATAAAAATTTACTTATCGATTTTCCGGAAAATGGCTTGCCTTGCATTGTAAAGTTTTTCTCATGTTAATCACAACCCCTTCAAATACTCAATTTTGGAGTTTTTTGTAATTTTTGCGGCATTTTGGGTGCTTTGACTAGGCTATAAGTCGTGAGTGAAAATAAAACTGCCGGAAATAGGTACTATACGTGTGAGAAAATGGATCTAACCAGGACAAGGTTAACACAAAAACATTATTCATAAAAACATTCTTTTGGAGAATAACTTTCAGTTTTATTATCACAGTCAGCTACTATAACACCCCAAAATCTACAATAATTCGAATTTATTCAACCGAAATTTTGTGTGCCATAATTAATATATACGATTATTACCTTGGTTCGTGGGAGAAAGGTTCAGCGTAAATGTTTCTCACTCTCCTCGGTAACGGAGGCGGTCGGGGCTGGTAGTTATCCATTATTTCGAAAATATCTTACTTTTAACGACAAACGAGCACAATAGAGTTCATTCTTCTGTCGAGTAGGACTACAGTAACAACTGAAATTATCTGTAAAAATATTTTCATTTAAAATTTTATATGTTGCTATAAAAGAGAGGTTTCCATGTAAACATATTCGAAAACATACTAAATTTATTCTCACCATCATTACACCTACAACGATCTCTCACTCACCCTATTTTGTATTGTTTGAATAGGGTTAGGATGCACATCTGAATAATGTACACATTTCCTAACTCATACATACCTAAACGGTTTGAGAAACATCCAGAAGGTGCTCGAAGTCAATGAGATGAAGCAACATAATGATGAGATCGCCGACCCATTATAGTCCCCTGTTTATTGTTTTAATGCCACATATTAAGCCTTCCTCCCTTCCTTTTGATCATCATAGCTTTAATTTACACGCAGGTAATACAATCATCAATCCCGATTTAATCTTCGATCAATGTATTAATGCCACAACTGAAATTGATTACAAATGAAACATTTTCCCACTTTCGACACACTTAGTATGAATTGAATTATAATTACAGTTTTTGGCGTTTGACTGAGTATTTGATTTCATGTTATGTATGAACCGTGAAGAGGAATATCAGCTTAGAATCAGAAGAAAAGGTTGGGAAACGGAGTAGATATCTTTTGGAACTAGATAAAGGAGTAGGTTGACAAAGCTGAGTAGGTATCTTTTAAGAGTAAATTCAGGACATAAAAAAGTGTGTCCATTTCAATATATAAGTTACTGTTATCAGTTCTAATGGTATGGAAACGCTTATACTTGAAAAAAAAACTTATTGAATTAGACAGGAAGAGCTTCGACACCCATCTTTAACTTTCAGGGCACACTGGAATAGAAGAAAACGAAAGGGCAGCTGAATTAGCAGTAAAAGGGACTGAAATAAACTTTTATAGATCCAAAACCCTTTTTGGGTAGGTATGTGGTAGTCAAAGACACTCTGGAGTACTTTGGCCAAGTCAGATGAAAATAATGTGTGAGCCAACGTAAGACTGTACTGAGTGTTTTTAAAGGTATCCCAATAGGACACAGCCGGACTTCAATTAGCTCAAACTATAGAAGGAAGAATGCAAGGAACTACAGAATCACATGGACAGCACCTGGGGAACTACTAGATAGAAGCTCAAGAAACATTCGCAAAGATTGTAGATGATGTGCAACAGAAATTTCACTCAAGATCTACGAATAATGATTATTTTGTTATATTCCGAAAGTAAGTGCATCATAAATGAAAGAAAATAATACAATAAATGTCACTTTAGCAGTCGAATGTGTAATGTTATTAAATTAAGACTTTACTACGGCAAGATGGAGTATAAAATTTTTCGGTCGATTAAATAATAAAATTCAACAACCGCCATATGCTCAATCGTCCTTGTTAAGATTTAATAGACAATTATACATCTTTATGTTCACAACGATCAACCGTTTTAGTCACTACCACAGACGAAGATAAGAGGGAACAATACTTTTTCGGCTTATTGGTTGGTATATGTCGTTTCAGGGTCTTTAAATCTTGAAATAGGCCTACAATTATTATTACAAACTGAAATATTTTTCAGTTGTGGATAAAACGTTGTTCATCACACGTACGATCATATATGATGACGAGGTCGTATAACTTTTATAGGCTTATTATGTACAACTATCCGTAACAGCTGTAAATTTAACATCGATGTAGTTAAAATCGCAATGTTAAATCAAATTCAACAGCGCGGTTAAAAATCGTATTCTGAACAACCCGATGTAAAAAAATTATTGACTGCGCAATATTACATCGCAGCTAACTTCACTCATATTATGTTGTATGGTAGAATTTGCCTAATTTTTAAGTTATTGGTCCGGTACCAAAGAATACAGAATAAAAATATAAGATGTTTCACTCCAGGGCGGTTTGATTCAAGTTGCTGTCCCAAACGGACGCCGCTCTCATAAATTATGTTTACGACTCGCTTTTGTTTTCAATAACGAGACCGGTAGATACCAGACAAGTTCGAAAAGCTTATTTTATTTAAAGCTATACAGGGGTAATTAGAGAAATATATATTTAAATTAATAGGATGCTTTATCAGAAAGGTTTATTTTTAAATGTTAATTATTTCGAAAAATGTTCGGGATATGAATTTGAAAAGGTAAGTAAAAAATAAACTTGAATTTTTAAAATGAATCAATTCACAGTTATTATCCAGCATCTTAGTAATTTTGTGATACTTATTGATAATCTAGCAGATAATTATAACAAATTCAATTAAATATACTCATTAGCCACCAGAATAATAGGGCCACTAAATCTTAAATTTTGATATTTTAATAACGCGTATTTTTTGGATTGACAAGGTTAAAACAGTAAAAAAAGAGAAGCAGCTGCAGGATACCTTTATCAAAAATTTTTATAAATGTTGTAAAATACTAAGTTTGGAGTTTGGTTTATGTGTTGAAATTTAATCTATTGTCTTTCAAATCTTTCAATATACATTTGAGAGTAAAATATATACGGACTCTGGTATAGAGTCGGGAAACGACGAGGATGATGGTGGGATTGCTGACCGGACATTGTAGGCTGAGGAAACATATGCACACAATTGGCCGTGCAGATGACAGCCTATGCAGGTTCTGTCAGGAAGAAGAAGAAACCGCGGAGCACATACTATGTGAGTGCGAAGGCCTAGCAAGGGTGCGGTTTCACCTATTCGGAGAAAAAAAACCGAGGGCAGAGAGCTACGCAGAGGTCTAATAAAAAGAATAAAGCTAGATATTGAGCTCTAAATATAGGAAGGACCACAATAGATCTGCAAAGGTCGCAGTGGGATAGAACAAAGAGGTACTCCAATTCTAATCTAATCTAATCTGGTATAGAGACTTGCATAATATTTGGAAGGAAATTTATTACATGAATGATGAAAAGAAAATTTAGTAAATTCGTTCAAAAGGAACTGACCAATTCCACTTTGGTTAGCTATAGAATTGTATTTTTGTGTTTTCTTGCTTAATGTACTGGTTTATATAATGTCCTTATCATAAAAATAAATCCGTAATTTTGTATTAGCAAATATTACAAAATATTTAGTAGCTTTGCAATTAAAGAGAAAAATATTAATATGACTTTTTGCTAATTTCAACAATTAATTAATAAATTTGAAAAATCTATACAACATAAATATAAAACACGAACAACCAATAAACACCGTTCTAAAACAACAGCGCTCGACGGGCGACGTCCCGTATAATATGCCAAATTAAATGCAAGTAAGGACGTAGCGACGTACTGTACCATCCAAGTCACCAGACAGTCACCAGCGCCATCGGTGCTTTACGCGATAAATTCGAACGAGTGAAACATCTTATATTTTTATTCTGTAATCTTTGCCGGTACTGTGGAGCAAGAGTTCAACCATAAGGAAGAAGAGTTTTTAGGTTATCGTTATATAATATGTAGATTAGTGGGTTTATTTATTTTTTCAACATTTTTATTCAAAAAATGGATGGGGTTTGTATTTCTTGGATTTCTTGCATGTGGCTCTGAGTAACTAGTTAATTTCTTTATTTAGCCTGTAATAGGCAATGAAAAGGTCTTCCGGTATATCAAACCGATTTTGTGAATCACGTAATATTTTTCTTTCTACACGCATATACCTAATTCCTAAGAAATTATTTCAATTTTATAACCTAAAATTTGGCTTATATTTTTGTTTCAATATTGCTAATACACACTTTCCCAAAAATGGAATGATATTGTGGTTCATTCAACATTTTATTTCACCCTATTAAAACAAGACATAGAAAAACAAATTTTTTATAGGTGATAACTCGTTTTATTACACTTTTTTTTCAACATGAAAATAGCAGGAAGACTCGATATCCTTGATTCATTCAACCAGATACGGCATATCAGAAAATGAAATATTGTAACGTTGCCCGTGTCGACGAATCTTTTAATTCGATCTTTGTTACTTGTTATTTTTCGTTTAAATGGAAAACCTCTCTTTATTTTTAGCAGAATAAACAAAATAAATAAACAGAATAAACAAAATAAACAACAGAGAAAATGGTAGTTGCTATACGATGTAACTTCTTTAGCAAAATGTCAACAATATACTTATTACATACTATTTTAAGAATAATACATCAATCAAAACTCACAAAAATCATGTGCATACTATATGTGATCAAATGTTCTCATTGTAGTGCTGCAGCTCATGTAGGAGTATTTAATTTTATTCAATTTTAGCTGCATCAACCACTAAGGGTTATTATTGATTATTGACATGGATTTTTAAATTGAAGTTGAGAATACATATTTGTGTCTTCAATTAAATTTGAGAATATATATTTGTGTCCTAAATTTAATTTGAGGATATACATATTTGTGACTTGATAACATTTTCAATTATGCACTTTTCACCTAAACTATTCACCAAAGTGCACTGAGAGGTTAATATTTGTCTTTCATTGTTGTATTTAGGACAGACAAATCTTTGAAAAAGATATAGTGAACATCTTAGTTGATTTAGAAATATACATCCAGTTGAATTAATCTGAACACAAAAAATTTAATCAAATCGTCTCGGAAATATATCATGTTATTTTTCCATGTTTCTTGACTCGAATAATATTTATCGTGGTAGAGAAAACTACAAAGCAACACAGGAACATGTATTTTTTTGTTCAATTGTATCATTGTTATTCTAGACTGCAATCCAGCACAAAAATATAATAACATCTCACCGAAGGATGGTGATCTGGGGTAGTTTGAACCCCACATGTCTTGAAATTCTCCTGAGACTTGATCAGGAAATTTCAAATACATTTTTCTCTTCCAACTTTTCTAATATTGAATCTAAATAGATATGTACCATCTTTGCGTATTTTCTGTAAATCACGGAGTTGAAATTTGTGATCTTCGAAAAAATCGATAGTCTGGCTCCAGTTTTCATTAACTAAAACTGGTATTAACAAGCCTCCATTGTCATTCTCAGTGGTTTATTTCTATAGATACCTATTAGTTCAAAATATATCATTGGCTATCCTATCCTCTCTTTGTGTAGTTGATGGTGAAGTGATTATCATTTTTTCCAACATAAAGTTTCTGCTATATCAGCTCATTGGGTTCAAGTATGTAATAATATGAGGAGAGACGCAGCACTGTCTAGTTTATTATCTATTTTTTATTCCTCACGATGCACATGTTGTAATTTGTGAAACCCGTATATTCATATCTTAATCATAGGTTTTATTCTGCAATTATGTTAAAATTCCATTAAGTAAGGGTAGAAACAATTAAATTATTACGTAAATCCGATCAGTATTCTTGTGCTAATCTCAGTAATAGTTGAAATTACTTTCTTTGATGTTAATTAAAGTTTATGCATGCTCAAGTAAGAATTCTCTCAAGGCTTTGTAAGTTTTGTCCTTTGATGTTAAATGTAAGTCAATCAGAACAGATTACAATTGGCTAAGCTAGAAAGATAAAGAATAGCAGAATATTTGCAAGTTGTTTCCAACATATTTGTTGTTAGAAACATCCATTTTCTCTGTTTAACTAACTTTTCCAATAAATTCAGCAGATTTTTTTCGACAGTACCTACGTTAGTAACTTTTTATATTCAATCTATACGAATTACTGAAATTTCGAATCAATTATTACACTGTAAGGTGTTATTATTTAGCTCCGCCACGAAAAAACCTGCTGACTTGACTTTTAAATCGTCGGTGGTTAACCAATTCGCTTTTCATGTCACTTACCTGTAATCAAGGCCCACCTCTTAAACGTCAAAAAATCACTTAAACGTCACCTGCGATCCTTATCTCACGCTACACTGAAAAAACAATAATTAAATAAAAAACACCATGTTAACATGAATTTCGAATCGCGATTACTATCGAAATGAAAAAAAAATCAAAGGCGGTCCCCGCAAAGTTAAATATCACGCACGATACACCGCGATGATATCCCGCCTGTTCAACAGTTTGTTCTCAAGTGGGGTTGATTTCGATGCGGTATAGTGACTTTGGGGCGCGAACGATAGAGGGCTAAAGCGCAAACGCACAGTTCAACTCACCCCCGTTTAGCTAAACAGAACTATGAGCGTTGCCAGGTGGTTACTGTTTTTCCGCGAACATGTGGTTATTTTTAGATCTCGGAGAGAATATTTCATTTCCGTGTTGCGGTCCGCCTTCGTTTTCTTCAATCTACAAACTCATCTTTATTAAGGCGAATAAGAGATAAAATCACTTTCTCGCAAGCCTATTAAATTCATTCCAAAAACGTTACATTTCAGATTAATATTTATATGTTAAATTCACAATTCTAAAGGGAAAAAACGTTTTCTATTTTTTTGTTTGATTCTTATGAATCCAGAACGCATTTGGATCGTTTTCGCAACACGAACTCAAACCGGCATATTATGCCCACAAAATTTTCTATATTAGGTTTTTTTTTCACTGCTTGTGTCGCTAATGATCAATATGTACAGATCTAAATATATTATCGTAACAGATCGCTGCCATCATTAGAAACTTATATTTGATTAACCGAGCTTTAACTGACAGCCTGGCAGCCCTTGCAGCTTTAAACAGCCGCAAGGTAACATCCAGACGGGTAGGAGAATCCCAGAAAAAACTAAATGAATTAGCAGACCACATTAAAGTATGATTAGTGTGGGTGCCGGGACATAACGGTATTCCTGGAAAGGAACAAGCTGATGAACTCGCGAGAAAAGGTTCAGCAACAGCATATGTTGGACCAGAACCAGCTCTTGGGACCACAAAGAAGGTAGTCCGAGGGCAAATAGAAAAATGGGTACAAAGCCAACATAGACTTCAGCGGAGGAACACTCCAAAGCTGGTACACAGTAAAGCCTTCATAGGTGACACATGTGTGAAACGGGCCGAAGAACTACTGAATATCTGTAGAAATAAGCTAAGAATTATTACAGGTTATCTAACGGGTCATACCCCGGTGAAAGATCACCTGCATAAAATAGGGTTATATAACGGACCTCAGCTGCAGACTTTGTGGCATGGAGACCGAGACCGTAACCCATACATCCCTTCAGGACGAGACCATCAGCTTTAAGGTTTCCAGGGGATGCCCACAAGGCGGAGTACTATCTCCCCTACTGTGGTCTATCTTGATGGATAACTTGCTTAGCGATCTCGAAAGAGAAGGGGTAGAACTGCAAGCGTATGCAGACGACCTTGTCATCTTGGCAAGGACCAAGTCAGGAAGGGTAGCATATAATATCCTCCAAAAGACGTTGGACGATGTCCACAGTTGGTGTCAGAGGGAACAGATGTCTGTTAACCCTGGCAAAACTGTAATAGTTCCCTTCACTAGAAAAAGGAAGTTGGAGGATTTTCCACCACTTTCCTACAATGGTGAGGTTATTCCATTTGCAGCGGAAGTAAAATATTTGGGGATTATCCTAGATAAGAAATTTACTTGGAACGCTCACTTGGAAAAAGTTATCCATAAGGCCAGACTATCTTTGTGGACATGTCGCAGGATCTGTGGAAAATCTTGGGGCTTGGGACCCAAACAAATCTATTGGATATATGTGATGATTGTTAGACCAATGATCACATATGGAGCTATTGCCTAGTGGCCAAAAGCCTTACAGCGAACGGCCCAAGCAAAGCTCTCTGGTTTACAGAGACAGGCTTGTCTGGCAATCACTGGTGCTATCAGCTCCACACCGTTAGCAGCCATGGAAATCCTTCTGTACCTACCTCCTCTCCATATATTTTTGGAAAGAGAGGCTAGATGGACAGCATACAGAATTGTACATATTTCTAAATGCACAAATCAGGCTTATGCAGAACGAAGCAGAATACTAGCGGACAGTGAAAGTCACAGTATTCTGGGAATGACCTCTGACATAATGCCTCCAACAGTAAACTACGACCTGCCTTACACCGTCCTAATTCCAAATAGAGATGAATGGGTCCTCCGTAAGGATGAACTGTTAAGAGCAGACAGCTGTTGGTACACAGACGGCTCAAAAACACCCTCAGGCTCTGGTGCAGGTGTATACGGGCGCAGACCTAGGACAGAAATTTCAACCTCTCTAGGATCCTATGCAACCGTATTTCAGGCGGAAAATTTACGCCATTGTTTCATGTGTGGAGAGAGTGGAGCAAGCCAATCTCATACATAAAACAATAAAAATTTTCTCGGACAGCCAAGCGGCTTTAAAAGCACTTAGCTCTCGCCGTGTAACGTCGAAATTGGTTTTAGACTGCCAAAAAAGACTCTCCTCAATAGGAGAACTCAATAAAGTATTGCTGGTCTGGATCCCTGGCCATTCTGGCATGGAAGGAAACGAGAAGGCAGACTTTCTTGCAAGGGAGGGTGCCGCACGTGTTTCTATCAGACCAGAACCCACAATTGGCATCGCAATAAGTTTTGCCAAACAAATACTAAATACCTGGACAGCAAGAAGAGCTTTAGACTTCTGGCATAATTTACCAGGATTGGTTCATTCAAAGGCTTTTATACATCCTTCGAAGTATGTCTCCAAACAACTGTTAGACCATAGCAGGCATGACCTACGTTGTCTAACAGGCCTTTTAACAGGCCACTGTCATCTGAATCATCATATGCTAAAACTTGGACTGTCGGAAGATCCGACTTTCCGTCTTTGTTTGGAAGATGATGAAACAGCAGAGCATATAATTTGTGCCTGCCCCGCCGCGGCTCGAATCAGGTATCTGATGTTTGGCAGGGTCTCTCTCTCGCCCTCGGACCTGAAATATCATTCACCAAATAAAATAATCGGCTTTGTTAAGAAGCTGAATTTGTTTGGTGAAATCTGAATAGGTGTGAGCCACAATAGACTCTTGTGAGTCGCAGTGGAGTACCTTATAGACCCACTTACCACAAACCTAACCTAACCTAACCTACATATTATTATTAGTATATGGACCACAAAAGACAATGGTTTGTGTGAAACGTAACAAAACCAAAAACAAAATGTTGCACACGTCAATTTCAACAATTTACGTTTAATCGGTTGAACATGACTTAAATTCCATGCTGTGTATCAGTAACAATTAAAACAAATTGGTTGCTATTATGGTGTACTAGCCAGTCGCAACTGCATATATACATATATATTAACGCATGGCACATTTGCAATTCGACAAGTCACATTATTCTCTCTTTTTTTTCCTTCTCTCGACATGATCATCTTTTATTTTTTACTGGCTCAAATTAAACGAAAACCATTTACGTTAGTTAATCATCGTCGCATGTTAAAGTTCCGTTTCGATAAAATAAAGGTCCCTTCAAATCGAATTTTAGATTGAAGTATTGTACTCTGTTTGATGCAGGTGATAGACACTCTTTTATTCCGGCTAGGAGTCAACTATGGCACCGGTGTTGCCACATAAATGCAAAACAATAATCAGATACAAGACATTTTACAAAAAATTAACAGCACGAAGTCATCCAAAGGCAATAATCGCATTTGGTGGGTGACGTTATTCCAAGAAGAAGTTGCAGCAGTACGTCACAGTGTGCTGAAGAGCTAATAATATTCCGTTTAACTATTCTCACTTCTGTGGAAGTTAGCATGATAGCACGGATATGTAAATATGTCGCTGGTATTACTGTGCGGCTGTGAAAACTTTTCTTTTGGGTTTTGGGAGCACTGCAGCACTGCAGCCTATTAGCTTATTAAAGTTATCCAGTTATCCCCGCACCTTCAAGTAGACGATATAGGTCCATTGGATGTGTGCCATATACTTCAGAAGATTGTTTGTCTCCTTGAGTCCAGTGCCTCACAGTCAGATAAGATATGGGTTACGGTGTCGGTCTCCATGCCACAAAGTCTGCAGCTGAGGTCCCAGTTATATAACCCTATTTTATGCAGGTGATCTTTTACCGGGGTAGGACCCGTTAGATAACCTGTGATAATTCTTAGCTTATTCCTACTGATATTCAGTAGTTCTTCGGCCCGTTTCACACATTTGTCACCCATGAAGGTTTCACTGTGTACCTGCTTTGGAGTGTTCCTTTACTGAAGTCTATGTGGGCTCTGTACCAATTTTTGTATTTGCCCTCGGACTGCCTTCTTTGTGGTCCCAAGAGCTGGTTCTGGTCCAACATATGCTGTTGCTGAACCTCTTCTCGCGAGTTCATCAGCTTGTTCACTTCCAGAAATACCGTTATGTCCTGGTACCCACACTAATCTTACTTTAATGTGGTCTGCTAGTTCATTTAGTTCTTTCTGGCATTCTTCTACCAGTCTGGATGTTACCTTGCGGCTGTTTAAAGCTGCAAGGGCTGCCTGGCTGTCAGTTAGTATGTTTATCCTATGAGTGTCAATCCTATGTTTGTTCATTCTGACACATTCTGAGATAGCATAAATCTCTGCCAGAAATAGTGAGAAGGAGCATCTTGTGTTTATCATTTCACTATACACCCCTGCTCCTGTCCCTTCCCCATTCTATGACCCGTCTGTGTACCAGGTCTCTCCTCGGGGAAACTTCAGTTTGCTTGGGTCTTGGGCTCCACTTATGAGGTCCTTAATGGATATGTGTCCTGATCTAACTATTCTGTTGCTCAGGTTGCTTCGCTGCCTAGAAAGTTCCATTCTTGCTTCCCCCATTATCACAAGGTGTAACGGAGGAAGGCCAAATAAGGCTTTGAGTGCTGCCGACACTGCCGTACTGAGACAAGCAAGTCTTTGCACCTTGCCTAGTCTCATAATTGCATTATTTTGTGTCGTCTTTGTCCACCAGACCAAAGACGCATATGTTATTGTGGGTTTAACCACTACACTGTATATCCAGTGTATCATTCACGGACTCAACCCCCATGTTTTCCTACAAGTTCGTCTTGCCATCATTAATGTTGTTTTCGATCTTGTTGCTACTTTTTCCATTTGTTTGGTCCATGTTAATCTCGAGTCAATAATCACCCCGAGATATTTAACATCCCAATCCCACCAGGTCCCTTCTTTTGGTATAGGATACTATATAAATAATATGAATTAAATATTAAGTACGAATAAGTCGCTTCTGCTTATCTCGATAATGGTCTTTCGGGCGGATATACCTAAGAAAGCTAGCATGAATGCGAAGGTTCACAATCTGCTTTCTAGCTACTTCAGTTCGAAGCACTAACAGTGGTAAGAGCTATGCGGCAGCGTGAGTAGCAGCAGAAGTGGCATGATGTGAACACTTTGCTGCTATCGACGCTGCCAATGAAACATTGGGAAACTAACGTTTACTATAGAAGCAATCAGTTCTGGGCAAACTCCAGCTTTGCCTGTAAGTAGTATAGTTGATTGTGTGTCATCGAATAAAATTGACTCATTTCTGTTATTTATATAATATAGCAGTATAGTTTAGAAATAGAGAGTCTTTGACTGTGTTTGAATATTTTTTAATTCAATACAGTTGTGATATATATCGGGAGCTATTGTTACTATTTATTTTGTGTCTTTTTCTAAATCTTCTTTAATCCTTATTTATATCGACTCATGAGCTTCACTTATACACTGTGTTCATAAAAAATGATAACATGCCCTAAGCACTTGTAAGTATTCGAACGTGGCATAAAAATGGAGTTCGACCTTTTCAAACATAACTATCCATTTTATTATCAAACCAAAACAAATTTGAGAAAATCAAAAGTGTTTTTGAACTTATTTTCCAACGACCTTTCCGAATTTTTTATTATTTTTTTATGAACGCTGTTTGGTAAAAAAATAAGCTCGCGTTTGACATTTTTGTGAATTGTGAAGAAGATTGTAGAAAGCTATTTTTAATTAAAAAACTAATATCAATCAAACAGTAAACGTGTAATTTAAAAAAAAAATCCACTTGCTTAGACAAATTCCTCTCAAATTCGCGTCTAATCAGAGCCAAACTTGGGTGAATATTTCGGCATAATTTATCATTGAATTCCCTTCGGTATGTGAAGCTATTTCCTTCTCTTTATACCAAGTGTCACAGAATTTGCATAGTCATTTTAATATTGTGATATAAAGTTTCCTATTTTCAATTCTTACAGGATGATAAGGTTGTTTTTGGATATTCCAACCTGGAGTGACATGGGACCGGATATTCGAAATTTATTGTTTTTGTATGCAGAGAGGTCTACTTATTCCCTAAAAAAATTCTATTATGTGAATGAAGGGCATTTGAATATGTGGTTCAAGATGAATTGTTGACAGAATAAAATGAAAGACAAAAGGATTACATTAAGATGGATTTAGGTAAAGCTACATTTCATCCAGGTTTTGAGTAAATAACAAATATTGGGTGTAAAGTTGAAGATCTGACAATTGGAGAGATATAATAGATAGTGCTAAAACAATTGAAGGTACTGACGAAGTGATAACTACTCTACTCTAAGAGGTAGTTGGCAGCTCAAAAAGGTCAAACTAGTGGAGTAGGAGGAGAAAGGGAAGGAAAAATGTTGATTTTGTAGATAAGGAGAAGAAACATGCGAAATGCATATCACTTCAAAATCCCAGGGCATAGCACCTGAGGCAGAATTTTTGACTGGGGTAGTAGAGCTTCCGAGAGGACAGATATGTGGTCTTCGTCACTGAAACAACGAAATGAACTGGAGGAATAGGTAAAGAAAAAATATATGTTCTTTCGAGAATCTCCTCTGTTTTGGTCAATCATTCGGCGCTCTGGAAACTTCTGGATAGAAGAAGAAATACGAGGATCCTAAAAATACTTCAACGAACAATAGTGAGGAAAGTGCTGGTCTTTGATATTTTCTAGAGGTAGATGAAAGTGAAATGGTGTTTCCGATGTTTTCTCGAAAGTATTTTGCCTGAACAAGAGACATAACATATTAGGTAGGTACTATAAATTTGATAATATTAAAATATGATGAATGTGGTAGCGACATAACCGTCTCATAGTTTACGTACATAGTGACCTTTGAAATTGCAGTAGCGTGTAAATTTACGAACAACAAATGTATGGACAAATTTTGTTTCATTTTTGTGTCGTTCCACCTTTCAGATGGTAGTTTCTGATGGCAACTCCAAACAGTTCTCAAAATTACATCCACAGGTACAGTCATGGTAGACCCCAGATCTTAATGTATATTATTATCGGATATTCGATAATATTTAGGTTTAAAATGATAACAAAACCTACCTAAAATTAGGAGCGATTTGCTTGAATATATTTTAACACACTTTCCAAATATCAACTTATTTTATGTTGAGAGGAACACCGCTATATCACTTTGCTGTTTTAATTTTAATTGCAGTTTAAATAAATTTCACACAAGCACATTGGTAGTAGATTCATTAAAACTTTGCCTTTTACCGGTCTGGTTAAAACATTATAAATTATAACTCTCGGTTAAATAATGGAAACGAATAATATAAATACATTTCACATACCTTAGTTATCCGAAATTATGCCAGAGGTAATTTAAGCTACCAAAATATGGAAGCTTTACTTTTGTATACATCAAAATTCCAATTCAAGTAACACTGCCAAATAACAGGGTGGATTATTTTGAGTGGTCCTTTCTTAATTTACATTGAATACTCAAAAATTTATACTAAAATTTTGATTAGTGGAACCGGCACGTTCTTATAGCTTTTTTGGAAATATTCTCAGTTGAGGTTATTCTACGACATCCCATATTATATATTATACAGTGTGGAATCCCCTTATGGAATAAAATTCTTTATGTTATTATTTTAGAAAATTATAAAAAATGCCGAGGCACGTCAACTTTTGAATTGAGTTGTGCGTAATGTAAACATAAATTTAAATGTAGAGGGTGATTTACGCAAGTATGCCATAGTCGGTGTTGTTGTTTTTTAATACAACACCCTGTATATTTGCATATTTTTGAAAGCCTCTTAATAAACCGATTCCAACAAACTAAATAATGTATGGTCAATTATGAATTATACAGGGTGACATTTTTATTTTCACAGTTATTAAACACATACATAAAATACCTGATGTATTTGATTTTAATACATTAAAATAAATGCTCAAAATGTTCTCCACCTAGTTGTTGGCAATAGTACAGTCTCCTATAGAACTCCTCCTTAACTTTGTTTAAAGTTTGAGGTGGAATATTCCGTATTTCTGTAGCTATGCTGTCTTTGAGGTTTACAGTGCTAGTTGGTTGTGTTGCTTATACTTTGTTCTTGAGATAACCCCACAGAAAGGGTAAGGTCTGGCGATCTAGCTGGCCACTCAATAGTACCTCTTCGTCCAATCCATTTATTGGGGAAGATTCCATCTCTAAATAAGTTCTTACCATTAAAGCATAATGGGGTGTTGCCCCGTCTTGCTGGAACCAAACATTTTCATTCGGTAAGCTTAGATCTATTGCATTGGGATATAAGTTTGCCAACGCAGGAATAACTTCATTTCTAAGCATATTAAAATATTTTTCAGCTGTCAAATTTCCATCTATAAATATAGGACCAATAATATGGTCGCCTATGATACCGGCCCAAAAGTTCACCTTTTGAGGGTACTGAGTATGTGTCTCACGCATCCAATTAGGATTCTCTGCTGACCAATATCTCCATTCAATGTGAATGTTGATTCGTCAGAAAAAAGAGTGGTACCAAGAGCTATCTCATTTCTGTTAAGCTTGTTTATGATAAAATTCATGGGCGTAGCAGGTTTTGTTCAATATACAAATACGTCTAATAATTAGTTAGTATTGATTTTTGATAAATCCATATCTAGCTAATTTAAAAAAGTACCAATATTTCAAGTGTAATAAATTATTAATTTCAAAATTTCACCCTGTATAATTCATAATTGACCATACATTATTTAGTTTGTTGTAATCGGTTCAAATATGCAAATATACAGGGTATTTCATTAAAAAAAACAACACCGACTATGGCATACTTGCGTGAATCATCCTGTACATTTAAATTAATGTTTACATAACGCACAACTCAATTCAAAAGTTGACGTGTCTCGGCATTTTTTATAATTTTCTAAAATAATGACAAAGAATTTTATTCTATAAGTGGTTTCCACACTGTATATCATTTATTATAGCCGAACAAGAGATACTCAAAATATTATAAATGCGCGTCCACACTATGCCGCTGTTTGCCAATTGGCAAAGCGTGTTCGATGTTGACGCGACCGTTGGCACGTGCCAATAAGTCAGACGTGTGCCAATGAAAATAGCTGAAGTGTCGGTCTCCCGCAAAGGAAGCCAATGGGAACGGAGTGTGTGAACGTGGCAACCACTGGCCTCTCGTAGCTTCAGGTGAGAATCAGAATGCCTGGCAATTAGCACGTCCAGCTCTGTAAACATTGTGCGACTAAACTAAATGAATGCCAACACATATGTAGACCTTTCTACTGTCGCTGGCTTTGCCAATTGGTATTGCCAACGGCTATTCGCGGCGTAGTGTGGACGCGCCTTAATAGGAATGTTGACAGTCTCTAAGAGTAGCTGAAATAATCATTTGAAATGATTCACTTATTTTTGAATTAGAAAAGTGATTATATTCATTTTGGTAGGTGCAATCTTTCAAAATCATCATGTCTATTGAGCAAAATTCATTTTTTAATACATATTATGTGCCAATACAAATTGAAAACAAAGTAAATTAGTCATACTTTTAATCTTCTTGAAGCTTTTTGTCAAATAACGATATCGAAAACATTTACAAAAATTACTAGAAAATTGAGCACATTAAGTCTTTCTTATCTCCTACGTTCGACGTCATTTTTTGTCCTCGCTTGAAATATTTTTTGTAGAAGATAAATAAAATCAATGAACCATCCATCAATGGTAAAATTACGGAGATTGATTCTGAAGACGCTTATGTGATAAACTCACAACTTCTGAGATATTGCATTTGAAGGCTTCTAGTAGATCCATCATTTTGTGATATTAAAATACCTTCGAGGTAAACGCAAATTACCTTTTAAAGTAGCTCCTAATTGCATATTTTAAAGCAATCGTTTACGATTAGAAAAGGTGCCTTTGAATATGCCAGAAGCTGAATAATGTTTCACAGTGAAGTAATTTTTGGATTATATCTTTGTTTTCAATGAAATTTTTCCTAACTTATTATCAATTTAAATATTTGCCGTTGTGGAAATACAGTTCTGAGGAATGGAGTTCAATTTATGTATTTGTCATTCTAAACGAATCAAAATCAGTGCACATAAATTTTACTAACAAAAGAGGACAATCAGTGCCAATTAGACTCAATAATGCTCAGGTACCTTATGCCAACACAGCCAAATACCTGGGTATTACATTAGATGCGGGGCTACGCTGGAAACCCATTTAAAAGAGAAAAGATTAGATTAGGATTAGATTAGGGCTGAAATTTAGAAAAATGTATTGGATACTGGGACGAAATTCCACTCTGTCTATATACAATAAATTGCTAATATATAAGCAAATCCTGAAACCTGTATGGACTTATGGAATTCAGCATTGGGGCTGTACCAAAGAAAGCAACACCCAGATCATGCAACGATTTCAAAACAAAATAATGAGGGATATCACCAAAGCTCCTTGGTACTGCCGAAACAGTGACCTCCATCGGGACTCGGAGATTGACACTGTTAACCAGACGATCACCAAGTTTGCCAAGGGTCATGAGCAACGACTCCTAGAACATGTGAATGTTGAGGCCATCCAGCTCCTCGACAACACCAACCAGACAAGAAGACTCAAGAGGACAAAGCCCTTTGAGTTAGTTTAGTATATAAGTGTAAGTGTAAAGCAGAGTACAGTGCAGTGCTTACACACTAGTGTTAGTGTCGTCTATTTGTGTTAAAGTCTAAGGAACTACTGTTAAGTAAGACATTTAGTATTAGGATTGAGATTAGTAAAATAAGTTAGATTAAAATTGCTCATTGATCGTTACCGATCAGATTGTAATCTCAAAAAAAAAGAAAAAAAATCATTTTTAATTACTTTTTCTACAACAACTAAGCAAAACACGCTTTTCTACACAAATTTTTATGCGCAAAGCAGGCCTTTTCTTAATTCTTTTGGTAACCGTTGGAAAAGTAATGCGAAAAGTACATGCTATGGCACTTTTCCGCACAGAAATGTCAAACAAAGCTACCAACGACCTGTCAACTTTTTTTGACAATTCAAACTAATAGTGAATTTCCCATTGGTGTACAATTTTCAAATTTAAACCAAAAGTAGGTATAGTATAACTATTGTTAATGTGATGACCCTTATTTTTAATCAATTTGAAGGAAGAAGCCGTCCAATGGCGTGCATAAAATTGTTCTATAAATTAGAATAATGTGAAATAATGATTTTTAAATGTAATTCAAATTGATATAGTGGATTAAAATCAACCTGCATAGAATTTGTAATACAATTCAAAGTCATCACATTAACATTAGTTACACTATAAACTATTTATTTCATTATTCATTTCAATTTATTAACTATAAAAATATTAACCTATAAAGGATCATTATAGGAATGAATTGATTATTCTATTTATTTTCATATTGTAAGTTCTTTCTGTTTAAATAAAATAACTATATAAATTACTGTAGTGCCTTTTTCGCAACAAGGGCGCAAAACTATTCCCCGCTCAAGTGTCATACAAAACTTTATCTACGACCACATGAAGGAAAAATAAAAAAATGTGCTATGAAGGTTAAAAACATAAGAATGAATTTTCTATAAACAAATATATTTATACAAGTTCAAACAACAAACGAATAAATTCTAGGCAAATCGATCATTACGTAGCTAAAAAAATAGTGTTAAAATGAAAACCCCATTTAAAAAGCATTGGTCATTTACGCACGCTTTTGAGTGTTATAATGAAAGTTCCATATAAAAAGCGTTGTTCATTTACGCACGCTTTTCAACGTATATATATAATGTAACTATGATTTCACACATTTTTTTGGTTCTTAAATGACTAATTTTAATGGTGGTCGTAGATAAATTACTATTAGGTACAAGTGAGAATGTGCTTTCTTCCATTATTTACTGATGTACAGTGTGCATATTTTGAATGAGACTGCGGTTTGGAACTAGTTCTATATCTCAGCCATTATAAAAGATAATATATATTTTTGCGTAGAATTCAGTGGCGTGCTCGATCTTGTACACTGGGGTACCATTTTCACGTTATAACATAAATGAAATGAAATGTTATACATTTTAAAATATATTGTAGATTCAGCTCAAATGCCAGTTTATGGTAAAATTAAATTTGAGTGAAAATGAAGACACTTTCCTTACTAACTTATATACGGTGAAATTTCTTACAAATAAATCGAACTTTAAAAAATAGTAAAAATGACAATGAAGAAGTTTCAACTACTTTCTTGATATTTTTTTTTGAATGGCTCTACAAAAAAATAAACACTCATATTTTCAGTTGCCTCAAAAACAAAACAAAATATTTTGAATCTATTTCTTGTTCCATTTGCCACAATTCTGTTTCTCTTATTCTCTTCGAGATCCAACAATACGCTTTTAATTTGGGACACTCTGTATGGCAGAATAAATTATGGTCAACGGTAGATATAAACTTTGAATTTTTTTTTTCAGATTGTCGACGGAAAATCCCAATAATTGGTGAGTAGATACATTCAATTACTTTACCATGTTTTTACTATTATTATCATGATTTTGAACTTTATGAAATGAAAATATTTAACCTGTTACAAAAAAAATATTTGAGAGAAGGTGGGATGGAAAAAAAA
>CAJUYG010001283.1:80117-95272 GCA_910591675.1 Galerucella calmariensis
AAGTGAAGTTTCACGTTCCATTTTATGACTCTTAGAAATAGTTACTTTCGAGCGGTGTACGTTTAACAAAAATGAAAATGCAAGAAACAGCACCAATTATAAAGAAATGTGCTCCGACAAATTTTGTCTTGAGAGTTATAAAGTTATCTTTTTTATTATAGCGCAGAATGCCAACATTAAACCTCTTTCCTTTCATTATATACGTTACCGTATACTATAAAGATTCCAAGATGGTTTTATTTGTGTTCCTGACTTCCGATCATTACAGAGAAAATTTAGAGATTCTTGCTATTGATCCATTTTTCCGGTAAAATGAATTAGAAGAAGTAAAGAATAAAAGATCTTTTGAAATTTCATAATAATTGCGCTTCAAGTTTGTAATCATTAAATTGATGAATAGTCTTGTAAAAGTATTGCTTTTGTAAACGAAACAAGTTGAGCCTCACAACAAAATTTATAGAAGTACAAAGATTTTCCTTTACGCTCTTACAGTAATGAACAAATCTATGCTTCAATCAATTAAACTTGAGGAAACCATTTCATATTTTCCCGCAGTTGTTATGTTGAAAATGGTATTTTGTCCTTTCTGCATAAATGATATCTTCATCAAAAAAGAGCTAAATAGAGCACTTGCAAAGCTTTCATGACCACGCCACGCCATGTTCTCGCCTAGTTCATTTGAGTTTAGTCCAAGATCCCAGAGCTATAAGACAACTTATTTTCAAATAGATGAAATTTTAGGTTCTCAGTAGTATTTCGTGTGCTTTGAATACCTGTTTGTTTGTGGAGCTAAGGGCAGGTATCAGGTGAGAAAGATAACTAAAAATAAGTTACTTAAATTTAAATGTCTGATTTTTATATATGTTTTGTAGAATAATATTCTAGAGTAGTATCACACTTTCCATGGGCAAAAATTTTTGTCAGACGCTTCTTTAAAGCTGCAGAAAAATAAATAAACTTTATTTATCTTCACATGTCTGACTTTCAAATATGTTATCAAGGCAACTATTACTAAGTGATATGTGCTCCAACAGATTCGAACTATACTGAATACTATACGTTTACGGAGTTTGTGGAGCTTTAAAGCGTCTGATAAAAGTTTTGGTCCATGGAAAGTGTGTGACACTTACGATACTACTCTAGAATATTGTTCTATAAAACATATATAAAAATCAGACATTTAAATTTGAGTGATACCTGATACCTGCCCACGTGCCCTCGGGATAGCTCCAACAAACACACAGGTATTGAAAGCACACGAAATACTACTGAGAACCTAAGGCAGGGTCCACACTAAGCCGGGCGGGCTGACCCGGGCGGCATAAGCCACGTTGATGTAGACGCCCCGGGCGGATTGCCGGGTTAAAAAATGCCAGCCTGGGCCGTGCCGATCCCAACCCGCATAAAATAGGTACAGATCAAAGGAAGCCGAGTCGAGCCGAACAAAAATATAGAGTGGGGACGTGCCGAGCGGCTTCAGTTACAATTAAACCTCCGACCGAACTAGACGAATTATTTTATTTTCGACTCAGTTTGTTTAAGTAGGGTTTTTTTATTGTTCATTTAAAGTGATAGAGTGGAATGACGAACAAGTTTTAGTGTTAATAGACTTATATAGAGAACGTCGTCTTCTATGGGATAGTTCATATTCCCAACATAAATTAAAAAACCAAAGACACGACAGTCTCACAGAGATTGCTGTGTCTTTTGGAGTGGATAAAAATGAAATTGAGTGCAAATGGCCGTCCTCTCCTAAGGCTCGGGTGAATCCAAAATCTTCTTTGACGACTTTTTGGGGGCTGATTTAAAGCGAGTATCACCACAACCATGGCTGACATAGCGACGTCATAGTCGGTAATCATTTTGAAAACACTAAGGACACTTTAAAAAAACTTCTAAAAAGTACTTTTCAACGAAGTCACCAGTCTTGGTGTTGAAACTAAAAAATGTAGGTAGAAATAACCCGGTCGGCTTCGTTTTCCGTGTGGACGTCGACGTACCCGCCCGGCTTAGCCCACCCGGGTCAACCCGCCCGGCCTACCGCGGCATATTGTGAGCCCTGCTTATCTATTTGAAAATAAGTTATGTCTTATCGCTCTGGGATTCCACTCTAGTTGTCCTAGGAATTTCCACACCATTTTAAAACTGATTACGCACGAACTTAGTACTTTAACGGGTGATTGACTATCCTACATGATGACATTTCTTCGCTTTCTACACAGGGTGGTCCCTAAGTAATTGTACATAGAAGTACAGTATAATCGTCACTTCAAAAGATTGCGATTTAAATCAACTAGCCTTAATAAAATGTTGATATTAAGAGAGATACAGGGTGTTGAACATGAAATTTTAATTTAACTGTCAAAATGGAAGAATTTTTAATAGAGAAAGTGCGTTTACGCGAGGTACTTTACAACTCTCGGTCAAGTAATTACCGTTACCAAAAGATGCGACAATAAGCTTGGCAACAAATACGACAATACAGTTTAAAGCGATCTTCACCACTCTGTGATAACTCCTGAAACAAATTATGAAACTCTCCTTGCTCCTCTCTTCTCAAATTAACGTCATGAACCCATCCATTGTCTAGTTTTGATTTTATCAGCAACCATAAGTGAAGCCCATGCATTTTCCAAGTTTTCTTCAAACGCGAAAGACGAAGATGAACTGCCATCGCCATTATTATTGTTCATTTGGTACATTTTTAGGTTGAGCAAAGTGAAGTGACATGATGGTAATGTGATTGCTTCTACATAAACATAAACTCACGTGTCGTGATAACCATGTGTTTCCGCCTTAAGAACTACTTTCATGGTCGCCATTTCTTTGCATTTTGGAGCGATTGTCTCTTGTCCTACCAGTACACGCAATAGCTTCATAAGTGATAATTGGTCTCACATCAACCTCAGGATCCTTGGACTACAGCTCTAGTTTCTTCTGCCAAACTCCTGCAGACCATTAAAGTCATATGTGCTTTGTGTTTAATCTCATTTTCGACTTTGTTTCGCATGAGTTTCAGCTGTAAAAGTTTTTTTACTGTCGCAATTCTTTGAGATTTTCAGTAATTTCATACAGCAATTCCATGAATTTTAAGAGATCAAAACGCTTACGAACATTCAGCAGCATTTCAGACTCTCAAAAAACTCAGTTGTAACGAAAAATACTTTATTAAAATTTCAGGCTTTTTTTTGTTTATTTTGTTGAGCTGCTCTTTAAACGGATTCAATATAAGATTAAATGAGAAAATCAAAGAAATTAAATCTCCTGTCATAACCAAGTTTGTAAATCCCAACTTTGCAACCCTCAATGCGTCACCCCCGAAAAAGGGTGAAGAATTTTATAAAACCCTAGCTAATAACCAACTTATACCGAACTGAATGATACATTGATCAACTACACAAATAAAATGAAATATGTACTTTATTTCACTGTAGAATTAAATTTTTAATTTTCAGAGCAATTTTCAATTCGTTATTTATAAAATTAATTTTCTCCCATACTATCCAACATTTTCAAATTTACCGTTGATTGCAATACTATTTATAGAGAATTATTTATTTCAAAATGTAAAATGAACCATTTCTATTTTTTTGTAGTAAAAAATTTGTGATCACTGCTATATGTTTATTTAAAAGAATATTATAATATTGATGTATGCTTCCCTGTTTAAAATTATCACTCACATTTTTGATCATACATTAATGTTTGCCAAATCAAATTATAGCAGGCGTAGGGGTCTATTCTGTAACTCTTTCTCTAAAATTTAGAGGCCGTTAAAAATTTAACCGGTCTAAATTCAAATCGGTATTCGCTAACTACATTTCCCTTAAAATTTTAAAGGATTCCTTTAAAATAGCCCGTTAAAACTATTATTTTTGAAGGGTTGTTAAAGTGTGCCTTCAAATAATAACGGTAACAAAAATGACGTATGAAGATGTTGATAGTGAAGCCTTGATTGAAGAATTAATTACAAACCACTGAAAGTGAGAAAAATTGTTAGGTTATATTCGAAATATTTTAAATTGAAAATTACACCAAAGAAGTATTAGGGACTTGAGTGATCCCTTTCAAATACAAACTAATTTATTTAAAAGTCGTTAAGAATGTTAATTGATGTGATAAAACTTTTTGTTTTTTAGTCGTTCTCGGCGTCCGTGACATTTTTTATAACTATACGGTGGTCCGTAAGTAATGGACCAAAGTGAAATGGAAGATTCTTGGCCTAAAAATATTACAATTTGACGCAACTTCCCTTATTAAAATATTGACGATAAAAAAGATACAGGGTGGCAAAGTTGAAATGTCAGAAATGTTTTTTCTCAGTAAATTGAAAGATTTTTGATAGACATACGTAAAAATTTGAAGATGGGGGTTTTAGGGCGCGGGAAATCATAATATTTTATCCGTTTCGATGTCTTTTCTAGAGGGCGTCACAAAAGCTATGTTGTTGATGTAAATGTGCGATTAACTTATTTATCGTTAACGGTAACTCTCTATTTTTTGATAAATATTAAGGTCTGTTGCTTATTGTCTGACAGCACGCGAAAAGGTCACAGATGCTAGTCAGGTAGTAAACCATAAGCGTCACTGTTCATCTAAGGAATTTATTTACTATTTAATTTTATACCCGATCTGATATATAAAGGTAATATGAATGTAAATTCGGTCAGTTGAAACAACTAACTGACCTTCATACATTTGTAGAGTACATACAGTTAAAACAATACATTATTTTTGAAATAATCTTGTAACGCAACTATTCTGACTGAATATTTCATTAATTATCTTGAGAATTTGGCGCAGGTCAATTCTTGGGAGACATATTAACAAACCATTTATCAATTCATATTCCAGATAATTACTTTCTGATTTTCGAAATGTTGATAATGGCATTTCCAAGAAACATTACAATAGAGTCCTACTAGGAATTATCCTAATGACTACTTAGAAATTTTGCAGGTATATAAGGTGAAACTTGGTCTCGCCAAAATTTGTATAATTTGTTAGAAATATAGTTTCGACATGTTCCAATAGGACAGGAGTTAGTGAATCTACTATTTACAGGCTTCTAAGAGTGAGGAAAAATGGAAATATATCTCAACCTAAAAAGTCAACTGGAAGAAAACCACTTGACCTTGATGAACAAATTCAAAATACAATAAGACGAAAAATACATGAATTATATTTTAAAAAAGAGATCCCAACCCTTGACATGATCCTAAGAATGGTGAAGGAGGACGAGAATTTGCCTGACATAGGTAGAAAAACTTTGAGGAAAATATTACACAAATTAAATTTTACTTGGGAGAAGCAAAGTAGCAAATCAGTGCTAATCGACAACCAACAAATAATATGTTGGAGACGCCAGTGTAATGAATGTAGCAAAATGAACTTAATATCGTAATCTCCGCCACTGCCGCAATGTTTATCGTTTATCTGGCATTGTTCAGTTTTATTACCATATTGTATTTTGAGCTGAAACAGGGATGTATAGATAACCAATACAGACACCTACTTGTTTTGCATTAGAATTTTAGTATTTATTCGTAAAATTCTTAGGATCGCGACAAAAAGGTATACCTATCATTAGTAACTGGTTTTCGAGATATTCGCATTTTTAAACCCCACCTACATAATTTATATTTCATTTATTAACACAAAAATGATAACGTTAGTTGGCGCTGGTGTCAGCTAATTTATCATCATCTATAATATAGCAAGAACATTGATAATTTGCAATAACTTTGCCATAACTTTCCTCAAGCATGTCGCTTTGAGGTAACAACCCTCCGCCTTCGGTGTCGGGTTGTTACCAGCAATACGCTTTCAAAATCTATGACAATATTTAATCAACAACATAATTTTGTGGCGCCCTCTAAAAAATACATCGAAATGGATAACACATTATGATTTCCCAGGCACTAAAACCACCATCTTCAAATTTTCACGTTGGTATATCCAAAAACTTCCAATTTACCGAGAAAAAACATTTTTGACATTTAAATTTTGCCACCCTGTATCTTTTTTATCACTAATATTTTATTAAAGGAAGTTGCGTCAAATTGTAATATTTTTATGCAAGGAATCTTCCATTCCACTTTGGACCATTACTTACGGACCACCCTGTGTATAACTTATAATAATTGTGTTGGAATCCGCTTAAGTTTTAATTTTAATTATTTTTCTGCGAGGTTGACAACCCAAACAACAAGCTTTTGTAGTCGTGGATTTTATGCTCGCGTTTAATTAGAGATTTACAACAATTTTACGATTCATTTGAACATGAGTCAGTTTTGATAATTTTTATTTTTACCTGTGAGTTATTTGGCGTTATAAAAAATAGACTGCAAGTGATGGTACTTGAAGCTGCGTTGGAGAGAGCTCTCTGAGGGGTGTGTCGACGAGATATCTGCTGAGGTGAGTAAATCTCTATTCGTTTACCGGTTCTTTTTTTGTATAATCGCTAATTTGGCAACTTCTAAACTGAAACCCGATTTCAAACAGGTTTTTTGGGTAAATTGTACAGTCCTAAAACTTAACTCTCTTCATAAGAGCTCTCGAAGAAGAGATCCATAACATTTTTTGGTTAGTTTACCATCAAATACAAATGTTCTTCTTCTATCTTCATTAACTTTCTATCTTTTTTATTAAAGCAGGTCTCTAGCTTTAGATATTAAATGACAAAAGCGCTGTTGCCAGATACTCCAATTGAAATTTTAAAGGAACCCTTTAAAATAAATAATTTTTAAGAGTCCTCTAAAATGTATACTTGCAGAATAGCATTTCAACAACAAGTTTTTAAAGTCCCGTTAAAAACTTATTTTTAAAAGGCCTCTAAATTTTAAAGGATTAGTTAGGTACAGAATAGACCCCGTAGTGTGACAAATACACATCCAATTATAATTACAAAACCAACTCGAATAAGGCCAAGACGAACTTTTTATGAAATTTAATTGGAATGCATAACCGAAATTGTAATTAACACTGATACTTTGAACCCACCCCGAGCGCGATTTATAAGAGAAAATGGGAATTTGGGAGCCTAAAATGTCAGCTGACTTTAAAATCTGCTGCTTTTGCTATTCATAGAAAGTACAACCTCCAAGTTTTAACAGTGTAGATAGACGTAGTTAGAAATTGCTTAGTTTTTATCTACGCCAACCGTTGACAAACGCACTGTATCGAATCTTCATTTTTCCTCTTTCGTTAGTTTAGAAAGGGGGAATCGATGGTGGTTTCATGGAGTTATTGCCTTCGTTCTTATAGTCGAGGAAAGGGATGCAATGGGCCTCGAAGCATATCCTACAGTCATAAAGTCTTAATGAAATAAGAGGAAATGCCATATTAGTTTCTGGTTGAATGTACCATCCGAAGTAAATTGATGATTACTTATAGCTCCGAGTACAAATAAAACAGTTATTAGAGATACGCGGAGGATTTTATGGCGAAAATCAAGTATTTAGTATAATAAATTTGTAAGTTTGGTATGATGCGTAATAACAATCATAGTTTATTTTTGCTCAGCGCTCAGGAAGACTGTTTTTTAATGATGATCCCTAGATAGCACTATTGAGATGAAACTAGGTACATAAAAAGAGACCCTGCGTAAAGAATAGAAGTGCCTCTTCTGATGGTAATTTTGGAAATTCATACAGGAGAACGAGCTGTTTACAAACATAATAACATATATGAATTCACTATATAGTATATATTATTATATAATCATAAAGTCCTTTTCCCACTTAGTGGTGTAGGGTGTGTTGCAGCTACTCTCCCATCAAGAATTTTTTCCACTCTTTCCTATTTTGAGCTTAGTCCTCCGCATCTATCCAGCTTCTTCCTCTTTTATCCAGTGATCCACCTATACCTTATCCCAAGCCTCTCTCAGTTGCCCCTTTTTCAATTTTTTCCAACTTTTGCTTTCCATATTCTCTTTACTGGTCTTCGTTCTTCCATACGTTCTAAATGTCCCCACCATTGTAGTTGTCTTTCTTCTATAAATTCTGAGGTTGATTGTATACCCAGGTCTTTTCTCATATCTATGTTTTTCATTTTATCCTCTTTTGTTACACTTCTTATTCTTCTTAAATATTTCATATCTGTCGCATGTATTCGAGCATGTATTTTACTTTTTTGTTGTCCTGTTAACACCCATGTTTCACATCCACATGTGAGTATTTGTCGATATATTGTTTCAAATACTTTTAATTACGTTTCTTTTTTGTCGATAACTTTGGTATTCATCGCTACCGAAACATCGAAATAAAAAAATAAAAAACATTATTGTGGTGTGATTCCCAAAAAATGAGAGAAAACATAGTATAGTTTGTTAGTCTTAACCATTCTATTATTAATATCTGCTTCCTGTGTTCCGTTTTCGTCTACTATTGTTCCAAGGTACAGAAAATGTTAAACTTGCTCTTTTTTGTCTGTATCTATTCTTACATTTATTTTCTCTTTGCTGCATTCCACACATTTATGTTTTCCAGTAGCTCTTTTCCATTTTTTGTTATTAATATGACATCGTCTGCAAATGCTCCTTCACTGATGTCTACCCTTCACAATAGAGTACACGCATATTTCATATTTTGCTTGGATATTAATTTGTAATAGTAAAGTTGATATCCAAAATAACTAATAATAGGGAATAAACCAGTTTCCATTGGAAATTACTTCCAAATTTTAAAATAAAATTCAAATTTCAATGCACTTTCCGACCACCACCCGAGGATTTCCGAACGCTAACGATGATACGTATGATGTCATACAATTTGTTTACTTTTCTCAATATGGCTGGTATTGCATTAGGTTATGTGTAGTAGTGTGTTTATTGTATTGTATTTTAATTAACTATTAATTGCTTCATCGACGTAAATATATCATTTATATGTTTGTTAGGGACCATTACGTGTTTGTGTGTGCTTTTTTTTATTTCTAAAAGTCAACGTAAAGTGGAAAGTGGAAATAAATATTCGGTATTTCCGAGGATATTTTAAGACTTTTGAAAGAGAATATTTTGTCTGGAGTTTTAATAGACACTGATTAACACTCTGGAACAATGCAATACTTGGAATACCAAGTTTTTTTTCGGCTTTATCCATTTTTAAAGTTTTCAGAAAAAAATTAGGTCACAAAATCTCAGAGCGTGATACACGAATAAGAACGTAAACAAATCGAGTGACATCAACGGATGGGGCAGCCATCTTCGTGACGTGAAGCGCGTTTTGGCGGACTTTCAGATTTTATGATTTTTTAAGTCGTTTTAAAAGTAGAGTTTCAAGGTGTTAGCAGACCTGATAAAGCGTCAATTCCTACCAATAGCAAAATTTATGCTTGTACCCTATTGTAAATGTCCCACACAAACTTTTTTACTCAGTTTTGAGTATTTTCTGATGATATCATCCATGTAAATAATAAATATATAATAAAAACATAATAAATTCGTAAGTTTGGTATAATGCGTAATAACAATCATGAAGTTTATTTTGACTCAGCGTTCAGGAAAACTGTTTTTTATTGATGATCTCTAGATGGCACTATTGTGGTTTAACTGGATTTATAAATAGAGAACCTGTGTGAAGAATACTGGTGCCTCTTCTGGTAATTTTGGAAATTCGTACAGGACAACGAGCTGTTCACAAACATAATAACATATATGAATTCACTATATAGTACGTGTTTAGCTTTTCATTATTTATTTTGATTTGTGCAAGTTTAATTTATTTATATTTAAGTAAGTGAATTCAAACAAAAAGTGAAAATAAGCCCACCAAATGTGCCATTTGATTTTTAATAAATATTCCGTTATAATAATTAAACAGACCACAGCAAAGTCCAGCCATTATACTATTAACTCATTAAGTATAAAAAACACACAGTGAGGCCTATTCTGTAACACTTTTTCTTAAATTTGGTAAAAATTTAACCGGCGCCAAAATCAATTCAGTATTCGCTAACCACATTTCAATGAAATTTTAAAGGATTCCTTTAAAATAGCCTGTTGAAACTATTATTTTTAAAGGTATGCCTCTAAATAATAACGGTAACAAAAATTTCGTATGTAGATGCTGCAGGTGAAGCCTTGCTTGAGGAATTAATTGCAGACCACGAAGAGTAAGAGAAACTGTTAGGATATAGTTATTTGAAACAGGGCAGAATTTAGATTTAGTATTAGTGACTTGAGTGGTCCCTTTTTAATACCAACTAATTTATTCAAAAGTCTTTCTCTGTTCTAGGGAAGTTTAAAGAATGTTTATTGATGTGATAGAAGTTTTTGTTTTTCAGTCGTTTTCGACGCCCGTGACATTTTTTATAACTATATATAACCAAAAACAGTTTATGTAGTCATTTGTGGATTAGTTTACCATCGAATACAAAAAATGTTCTTCTATCTTTATAAACTGTCTCTTCTTTTTTATTAAAGCTAGTCTCAAATGACAAAAGAGCTGTTGCCAGACACTACTTGAAATTGTAAAGAAATCCTTTAAAATAAATAATTTTCAACAGTACTCTAAAATGTATACTTGCGGAATTGCATTTCAACAAAGTTAAGAACTTATTTTTTAAATACCTCTAAATTTTAAAGGATTAGTTACAGAATAGACCCCAGTATCTGCCTATCGCTCGGTTGGAACTTGAAAATATCCTGAAAAAGAGTAGCATCGGAGACCAACTGATATAAACATTGCTTATAGATCGTATAAATATTTTTTCTACGACCGTGCGTTTTATCCCACTTTCCCGCACGCATTTTAGCTTTGAAAGTGTCACTTTCCCGCACTAGTGCGGGAAAGTAAAATTATGCAAATTTTGACCTTATTAGATAGTTCTTTACTTCGGAAGCTATAACTATTGTTACACTAGGTGAATAAATAGTCCATCAAATAAAATCTACATCTTTTCTAGCTTTTTGTTGCATTTTTAATTTTTAATTTTCTTGGAAAATATAAAATAATGAAGATTTTTTGATATAACTCTGTACATTCTTCAAGTGGTGTCATAAATCAACTACCAAACCACCCCTTTTTATATAAGAAAATGTATGTTGAAATATGATAACTTTTGAAAAATTGGTTGGTATACTTTTTAGTATATACGGTCGTAGAAAAAATAATGTTCCTAACTCATGTGTAAAGTGTGTTTCCCGCCCTTGACCGCTTGCCCGAACTCCGCTTCGCGTCGTTCGGGTCAACTGCAGTCGCGTGCGGGAAAGTATCACTTTCCGCACTTGTTAGGAAAATAACTATTTCTCCACGACTAAATCATAACGCACAAATTATTTTTACATATTTAGCTGCATAATGATATAAATTCTTCACACCAGTGAATAATAAAAAGAATTCACTCTCGTTAGCCAATCACAATCTATTATAATCAGAATTCACGCTAAAATGAATTAGAATGAATAAATCAAATCGTGTCTTTGAAACGTCAAATACCTAAGAACGCAAATCGCCTCTGACAGCGCCTCGTTTGAAACTTCAAAATAATTATAAAATCATAATTTTACGTATTATAAAAGAAAAAAATGGACAACAGTAGCGATAGTGAATATGTACGCCTCCCGGAATTAATTTCATTCATAAATGTAAGGGTTCCGATTAAAAATATGAGTTACGTATATATATATATTGTTATGGTATGAACATACCCAAAATAAATCATTTAAAAATAATCATAAGGCAATACGACCAACTCTGTTATTTGGTTACTTAGTTAAATAAATTCATCACAATAAAATAAATATAATAGAAATAAACTAATAAATAAGTCAAATTAAAACATGCAAAACTGATAATATTAATAAAAATAAATAACATTCTTTATAATAAGTTTTGGCAAACACTATATTCTAAATTATTAATCAATTTTAATAAACCCTGTATAATCGAAGAATTTAAGCTATAAATTGACAGATAAAAACAGGAGTACCAACTTCAAGCAAATCGTGTAAAATACCAACCTAAATTTTAAGGTTATAAAAGATAGAAATACAAATTTTTGACCACTGCAATGATAAAAACAATAACATAAAAATGAAACAAACACCATATAGAAACTAAAACATAATTTCATTTGAATAAACTTACAATATTTTTAAAGATTGGAAATATCAATTTAGTAACAAACTTTTAAAATGAATTTCATTGCTTGAAATAAAACAAAAGAAAGTTTGTTTGGGAAACAAATGAAAAAATCAACGGCTTGTATAAATTTCTCCGAGGGAGAAAGACGTAGAAAAATTTGAGTTGAAATTAAAAGTAAAAATCTTAATAAAACTATATAAAATATTCAAAAGATTAATAATATATTATTTATATAAACATAATTATAAGGAGTCAGTGATACCTATAACTAATAAAAGTGAAATAAGTAAGAATACTTACAAAGTGCCGGTAAGCGTACATCTACCTCTGAATGTATAATTTTAATCAAGACGAACTGATATATCTGGCATAGTTTTGTCGATATAACTAAGGAATTTTCCACAACGAACAGACTGTATAAAATCCACAGTTTTTGAAGAAAGAAAATACCGGATTTGATCCCCAGCTGACAGTCTGTATATTCTGCTGGCCTTTCCCACATTTTCCAACCCATTGAAACCTTCGAATTTGAAGAGAGAATAAAAGTTTAAACTAACAAACATTCAGGTACCTACCTACTGTTCATATTAATTTTAAGTTTTTTTTTATGTAGTATAAATTGTTTGCTTATTAGAATTAAATTGTTTGCTTAGATATAATTAGATAAAAATACTTACAGAACATTTGATAAAATCAATTCGTTAGATTAACGTTTTCATTAAATATCATAAGTTATATTCCAAGAACAAAGAAAAATAAACTTCTTCTTTTTTTTCACTAGACAAATAGTCTATAATTAAGGTCATATATCCACGTTATTGAATTTAGTTCTGTGAGTTTAGTTAAATAGTGTGCCTGGATGAATGAATGAAAATTTAGATAATTAAGAATTGGAGTAACTGTATAATTGTATAATTTGAATATTTTATTATATAAAAAACCTAATAATAATAATAGTTCAATAAAAGATAAAACACTTATCCAATAGTACAGGTGGCTGTTTTGTTTTAATGTCTATGGTTCAATTGCAGTAATATACTTCAGTGCCAACGTTCAACACGAAGGCCAAAGAACAGAGTCGGTCTTCATAAATTTTAATTTGACCTCACAATAAAATATTCCCTGAGAGTATGAAAAAAATATACAAATAATAATATAATAAAATAAAAATTAAGAGTCTCATAAAATAGCTGAGATAATCATTAATGGCGCCCAACTAAAATATAAATAAAATTTTAAATAATAATAAATATAAAAAAAAGGTAAGTATTAAACACTATAATAAACAAAATTTACACATATCAAATTTTAAATTTATAAAAAAAAGCATACTTACCATAACCATAACAATATATATATATATATATATATATATATATTCAATCTTTGCATTTTCATGAATATGCTCTAAAGCCTAGTGCTGGTTGAATATGGCGCGGACGATCGAGATTCGATCCTCACTGGAAGTTTTGTGGAACTTTAGTTCTTTACGTCAGGTTATGTTTGAGTGACCGGGGGTCGCGACGCAAAAGATCTGACCGTTACGTCACGTTATGTTACGTTACGTTGTGTTACGTTGCTTCGTTATGTGCCTTGCTTGCGTGCGTGTGCTGTCTCCTGAGTCTCACTCTCGTTTACGAAGCAGCGATTCATATGCTTCGGCCGGGAATCGAACCCAGGCCGCCCGCGTGGAAGGCGAGCATTCTACCACTGAACCACCGACGCTATATTAAATTTCTATGCAAAGCTGAGAAACTGGTATGCTTACTACTCGACCACCGAAGAATATGCATATCGTTTATCTCTAACGTCAGATGTATTATATAATTTTTGCTTAAAAGGAACTAAAGTTCCTACCGTGTGTCCCGCGACAAGTCCTACCTTTTTCTTTTCAGTCGTGGAGAAAGTATAGTCTTTTACTTGTGTATAATGGCTATTATTCATTTGGATGATTGGAAACTTAATTCTGCACTCATTGAAGAATATACTATTATATTCGCAGTTTCGGTGAAATTTTAGCTTTCTATCAAAATTAATAATTGTAAATCAAGATATCCCAAAAAGATTTTGGCTTATAACTCCCATTAAAACCAAACTAAATAAAATTGTATCATAACTTGTAATAGCGCTGACCAAAACCCTCATCTTTTTTTTATTCTTCGCTTACAACATTTCTCCATTCCATTATTACATTTTCTCTTTTTTTTGAAGATACACATTTTATACGATTATCATTATTCTCCGAAATAGAAAAATTATAATCCTCGTGAGTAGAGCATCCTTGCAAAAACGTCGGAAACAAATTGCGCCTATATTGTCGCTACCCCATTTATGCGACAACAAAAAAATGTGAATAGAGGCCATCCACTTCAAAAAATTTTTGCAACCGTAAGTGTACTCGAGAAGTGAATGCCCCGATTATATTAAGCTTTTTCCTAAACTTTATTACTCCATCTAGACATAAAAGAATCAATACAAAGTGAAAAGGACGAGATTCAGATAGAGAAATGAAGACAAGTGTAAACCATGATGTGTCCCAACTTTGATCATGTAGATAATAACACCACACACTAAATATGCCGAGTGAACAATTTAATTCCATTAGCGTACTTATCAGAACTATTAAAAGTATAAACACGTATATAAGTTATTTGAAATTTCGTATTTAGGTCGAAGATAACAAAATGTATAGGTACTTTAATTTATTTTTTCCAATACTAGCTGTGAAGTTGAAAATTATTGCTTCTTCTAGCCAACTGAGGAGTTGAGTATTTCTTTATTAGTGGTGGATGATTTTTTATTATTAACCGGACAAATTCAACTATTTTGAGAATTCAGGTATATAAGTTCAACAAACACTTGTGCAACATAATTTTGTATATCCAGGAGATAGTCTTCAACATATTTGCTGCTTGAAATTACCTATACTCCATTTCTTAATGTCTGACAGCACAGTAGCCTCATTAAATATTCAAATAGAAATTCATCTTTTACAGAGTGATCCTAAGAATTTTACAAGTAGATACTAAAATTCTAATGCAAAACAAGTAGGTGTCTGTATTGGTTATC
>CAJUYG010001284.1:0-13711 GCA_910591675.1 Galerucella calmariensis
AGGGTTTGTTCTACCTAATAAAAAATTTTACTCCTACAAATAATCACACTTAAATTGCTTCAATCGCATACTCCCCCCGTAACTGGTGAGTCCGATAACCGACGATCGACGGTTGAGCGGTGTTGCCAGATCAATTTCGCTCGCTAGGAGCCAGGAGCTAGCTTCTCGCTGATGTTTTTGATTCAAAGCTAAAGTTTGGCTCGAAGCATGTGATAGGCCTGACTTGATGTCAAAACTATAAACTCTATACAATAGTAGTCATCGTTTATGTGGTGTTCATTTTTAACCAGACATGATTATGCAACCTCCTAAAAGAAAACTTCTTTTAAAAAAGGCTATTCCCACAATATTCTTTTCATCAAATACTGCAATGCCCAAAGACTTTCAGACAAATTATTTATTGGAAAAAAATTTTGTTCGTTACTTTTGTGGTTATTTAATTGAAACATGTTCGGAAATTCATACATGCAGCGTATGCGAGACGTATTCACAAGCGTATCAGATTTTAGACGATTCGTCTTTATACTGTTACCTTAGAGCTTATGAAAATACGAATAAGGATACTTTTGGAAACTTGAATATGCCGCATGAAAATTTTGTACAATACATCTCATTATAAGAAACATTATTCCAAATGACTTTTGAGAAAGTTGCTACGGAAGATAATATTGTTGTATCACTCAGAAATATTAGTCAAAGAACAGAGTTTGTACATCCTTGTGTTGATTTTCCAATAAAATATTTAATGAAACTTTTCTTCAGGGTACGACCATATTACACATTAAAATTTGTCAATAAAAATTTTAATAATCATAACAAAATGAAAATTGTAATATGGAAAAACCAATGAATATTTGGTATAAAACTATTGTTTTATTCACTCATCAGTGTACTGTTCTACAATATGCAAGAAAAAACGTTTAACACGTTCAAGTCATTTTAAAACTTATGCCACCTACGCCTATGGTAAAATGAATCGTAAATCGATCCGTTCAAGGTCATCAAAAGCTCTGGCAATTTATGAATGAAATTTATAAGAGTTATACTACTGGTTCGTTCTTATACTGTGCAAATACCTTGGCTTGCTTAACAAAAAAAGTAAGGCATGCTATATCAACTACTTTTTTTATCTTCTATAATTTTAACCAACTAACAACACTAACAACTCACATAAAACAATAATTTGAATGAATATTACCTAACCAATTAGCACAATAGTAATCTAAGTCGTTTTTTTTATGACAATTACACTCACAGCTCTTTTTGATTGTTTCAATTTTCTCAACAATTTCTTCAAATCCAACTTCACCATTTTCTTCCAAATACCTCCACAGCTTCATATCCTCAAAACCACCAATAAATTTTTTTTTCAACAGGTTCTCGTACTCTTCGCCAAATTTACAAATCTCGGCTACATTTTTAACACGTTTTGCCCAGTCTTCAATAGTTTCTTCCTCATCTTTCTTAAGTTGATAAAATTGCATCCTCTTCGTAGCAATAGAAGATCCAGACGTAAATTCTTGATCAAAAAGGTCCAGTAATTTGTCAAAAGGAGTGCTGTCGGGACGTACTGGAACACACAACGTCACTAACAGTTTATAACTCTCAGTATCCAGAACGTTTAAAAGCATAGCTCGTTTCTTAATTTCTTCATTTATATTATTAATTATGAAGAAATTTTTAAGTTGACTTTTAAATACTTTCCAGTCACTCACGTAAAAATTGAACTCTCTTAAGAAACCGAGAAACATATTTTACGAGAATGAAGACTATATAATAGTGAATTGTACTGATCAATCTGAAACCAGTTTTAATATAACTCTGGGTGAGAATTTTTGAATGAATGTTCTTTTATAATAAAAACCATAATACACGAAACTGTACTTCAGCTGGAGAATGAAACAATGAAATTAATAATTCTGCGTGTACGAATTAAATTGATACAACATTGTATATACATTTTAATATTTAATACTTATAAACTGGGTCCAAATTAAGAAGTTCCTCATTATTAATAAGTTCTAAACAATTTTCAAGCATTTCCATGTCTTTGATAGGTTTCGTGAAACCAAATAATTACTGAGGCACTTTTAAGAACACCGCATTTAATTCAGGATTCGACGTTTACAAATAAAAGTAGGTTTTCTATGGTTATTGGACATATATTTGAAAATATTTTTGGAACTTTAGTTCTTTACGTCAGGTTATGTTTGAGCGACCGGAGGTCGCGACTCAAAAGATCTGACCGTTATGTTACGTTGCTTCGATATATGCCTTGCTTGCGTGCGTGTGCTCTCTCCTGAGTCTCTCTCTCGTTTACGAAGCAGAGATTCATATGCTTCGGCCGGGAATCGAACCCGGGCCGCCCGCGTGGAAGGCGAGCATTCTATCACTGAACCACCGATGCTATATTAAAATTCTATGCAAAGCTGGCATTCGTAGTGCTGGTGATCTCCTTGAATTTGTTCGGATTAATTTTTACTATTATTTCCATATTTTTTTGCGCGATTGATCTTTTTTGTTTATTTACAGCATCGGTTGTCAGGACGGTAGGTTGTGTTTACTGGTTTCTAAGTTTAACACGTCGGTAAGTGATTTACTTACCGTTCAGACGTCGAAAAGTAATAAATTCACCAAAATGCAAAATATATTTTAAACTGATCGAGAAGTATAAATGTCACTTTTGACATTTTGTTCATCTCGAAGAAATTTAAATAATTTTATTCGGAATTTATTTCAATACGATCGCGCAAAAAATAAGCATCTCGAACGTTAAGGGTAATTACAACGTTTGCATGTAGATTCCTCTCGTAAAATTGGATAAAATGATATGAGGACTAAGGGGTCTACCACATTTACTTTTCGAAATACAGGGTGTTGAAATTTTGAAAACTTGAATGTTTTAATTCGATAACTTTAAAATTGATGGATAAATTGATTTGACATTTGGCGGCTTGTTTTTTAATGTAAAAGGGCATATTTTGATAGAAATAGTAGTTTGTGCAACTAGTGTGGATATGGACAATCCACACGAGTCGAGCAGCATATTTTTTCTACGACCCACGTAAGAAAAAATCTAGAAAATAAAAATTTCTATAAACTGTAATATAACTTTAAATTGAAAATTTAACAATTCAATTTTATGTTTCCACTAATTTTTTTGTGGTAAACGTACAGTTTTTGAATGTCCAATTTGTATAATGCTACGGTTTCCCTTTTTAAATATACGATGCTGTTATAAGTAGATGTTGCCAGGCGGACTCCCTCATGAAGGGTACTGTACCATTATCTATAATAATGAATATTCTGCTAAATATTTCAAACGTCTACCTGTTGTCGTTATTAATATCAAGCAGTAAAATGATTATTTAAAAATAAAATTAACAATAAAAAAAACCGGGTCTACCGCGTGAGAGTCTGGTTTGCTTACTACCCGACCACCGAGGAATATGCAAATTGTTTATCTATAACGTCAGATGTATTACCCATTTTTTGCTTAAAAGGAACTAAAGTTCCTACCGTGTGTCCCGCGACACTTTCTACCTTTTTTATAAACTAAAAGTCTAGCAAGCTTTTTAATTACATTTTAAGAATCGCTAACAGCACTAATAATATTAGATTCAATAAAAAAAAGTAACTGTACCTATTTAAATTTAATTCCAAATTGCCCTTCTCCCAACCAAATCGTCCTTAATGGAAAATAGCAGATGCAAGTCAGCCACTAGCGCATAGGCGGTGTCTACGAATACATATTAAGTACCATTAAGAATACGATAACGAGTTGCATATCACGAACGTGCGCCGGGATTTTAAATCATTCAAAACAAGTGATTTCTTCACCTGCTTGGTCTGATCTCCAGCTGTCGTACCATTTTTTATAGGCGCACGGTGTAAGAAAATCAACCTACTTAATACTTATCAAAACCAGACCATGGAATTTCATTAAATTTAGCGCATATATTCGAAACTTTTCACTGGTATATACATTGCGTCCTTGAAGTCACATGAAAAAATAAAAAAAGTACTATATACATTGTATATAAATTGAGTCCATTCCTTCATATTTATTGTCTCTAATTTACAGAGCGCGCCTAAATTATGGAACAAACTTTTACGAAACACTTCTGGAATAATTCTGTGAACTTCGTCTTTAATTCGGTCTTACAGCTCCTGTAGATTTTGTGGTCTTAAAAAAGAGTTCGTGAACAGCTCGTTCAACAGCTCGCGAACGTTTCCGAACAACTCATCATAGTGCATCGTCCTCACTAGAAAAGTTTGCAGTGAACAAGTTCGTCGTTTTTGTTCTTGTGCCTTTCCCACACAAATTGCTCCCTCCTCCTTACTTCTTGAAGTATTGCGTGCTTCATCCAATTCCCTAAATAACCTACAATCATTTCTGTTTATTTCCAAAAAGAATCCGTTAATCCTGTATTGTATTTTTAGATTTCTTAAAACATTTTTAAAGTTATAATAATATAGATCAGTATACAATCAAAACAAATAACTCCCCGCCGCCACCTCAATTTTTGACTGTTGTGTTAATATAACAGTATTGTATTCTTTAAATAATGACACTAAACTTATTATTTCGAATAAAGCTTGTTTGGCACTTACAATTCCAGAATTGTGAACGAACAATTTTCGAGGGAAGTGCATGCGATATTTTAATATCACCTTGACTGTGGTCAGTTGGACTTGAGTCGGAAATAAAGTGGACGGGATGAAGAAATATTTGATTTTGCTTACATATAAACACACATAACCTAATTTTCTTGTGTTACAAATTATATTATATATTATAATAACATTATTAAATGATGATAAGAATTTATATGTCTTATGTCTCTTATTCACGCATGCGTCGGCAGATCGCGCGTTTCAATTGAGTAGTTCGTTCTCTTTGGTGCTTACTCACATCACTTTATCTCAGATCACTTTAACTGAAGTGAGCTGAGATCTCAGTCAAAAAGAACACACCTCATATATCACAAGATCCTTGCAAACCAAAATCTATGAAAAACGTGCGATCCGTATCCGAGATTGTCCGAGATAATTGATGTGTTCCACACTTAAAACTCACTCTGCATACTATATCAATATTGAACTGGGCACACTTTGATTGATTTGTAGCACCCTGCATATCAAGTAATTCGTTAGCGTAGTAAACATTCAAAGATACCTACACATCTTTGGAATTTTTACTACGCTAATGAATTATTTGACCATTTGAATCAGTTAATAGAGATCAAAACACTTTTGACAATATTTAATTAGTATATTAAAGTATAAATGGATATTAAGGTCTTTAAAACAAGCCGGAGTGCTCGAAATAGAGTAAGTGTTCTAGAGACCAGTTATCCACGAATACTTTACGCTATTTTTTTTATTGGTGCACTTTGTAATTATAAATACTGGTATCTACTACTACTACAACAACACGAAATGGAAATAAGAACTAATAATGTAAAATTGTCGAATTCGTGACGTGTATACCTTGCGTTGTCATGGAAATGAGAAAAACATAAACTATAGTATATTAGGAGCGGGTAAACATACAACACGGCTCCATCCACCACGTCAAATTTAGTAGTTGAGGTGCGCATGCGTGCAAGCAGCCTTTAACCTTCTATTCGATGTGAATGAATGTGAGCTGATTAGCGCATTTGGTAGGGTATTGAGCTTTCAACTCAAAGGTCGTAGGTTCGAAACCCGGTTAGGTAATGTTTCTTTTATTTCTTATTTTCTGATATTTCTATACATAGTTACACTTTGATCAACCGGGTTTGGACCTGGGTTTTCTTGTTTTTTTTTGTTTTTTATTTCTTATTTTCTGATATTTCCATACATAGTTACACTTTGATCAACCGGGTTTGGGCCTGGTTTTCTTGTTTTTTTTTAGTTTTATATTTCTGTGTCTTATGAATAAAAATGGAGCATTTGCTCAAAGTGCAAGGTAAAAGCAGAAGCAAAAGGTAGAAGAAAAAGCATTTACTTCGCTTCGTATGCATAATTATTTGCTTTTGCTCCGTTATTTAAACCATTTGCTACATTTTTTGACAGGAATATTTCTGTGATTTTTGGTTGAATAAAAAAGGCGTGCTTTAATAGTAAAAGGTGAGTGCGAAAGAAGAAGCAACGCTATGAGTTCCGATGAAGAAAGCACGACATGATTTTCATCACCAAAGAAATAGTGGGCTAACCAATGTACTTGCTTCGTTGCTTATCCGGACGCGACGTCTGCACTAAAGGTACCTTCAGAGAAATGGAAGTTTTTACTACAGATCCTTAGCAAAAGCATGATTCCATTCATATAATCTGCCTTTAGTATAGCAAATGCTGTTGCTACTGGTTGTGAAGCAAAAGCTCCAAATTTTCAATGATATATAGGTACTTTGAAGGTTTTCATCCATGAATTTGAAGTAAAAGCATTTGCTACCATATTCATGAGCCCCATTGTATACGATTAACCTAAAAATCTCAATACATTTTATCGGTATAATTAATAATAAGTGTTTTAAATGATATTGGTGAAATGAAGTTTAGAAACCATTAACGCAATTATCGAAAAGTTCAAGAATTACGCATTAGCCATTATGTTTAAAGATTAGCTAATGCATTCCCATTGCTGCAGAGCATCAGTGTCCAATAATTATTTCTATAAAACCACATTTATTAATGGCACATTGCTTAATTTAACGGTTAAAGTCAAAATACAGGTTTGTAATTAAATAAATACATTGTAGATAGGTTTTACATTTATTAATGTGTTGGGATGTTAAAAAATATGGTTAATTTTTTAAATGTTCTTTGAAATCTGACACATTGTTAATTAAAGTGTACCCATCAACAAAAGGTGCGAGGTTTATAAATGTTTTATGTTAATATTATATTATATTGAACATATTTTCCATATTTTTTAATTTCCAATGATTCCAAGAAATTAGGTAGGTATGTGATAGTTTTGGCAACTATGTAAAAGTTCAATGGTATTATTTTTTAATGTTGGGTGATGATTTGATTGAATTGAAGTGTTTTGCATAATTTTACTTATCTTAATGTTTATTTCTAAAGCAACTTAGATGCTCATTATATCTTATTACAATATTTCTCTCTGCTTTACTAATATAACCTGCATTAGTAAGGGTTGAAACAATCAATAATCTCATAGTTTGTCAACTATGGTCCTAAAAGTTACAAATGTTCCAGCCTGTATAATAGTTTTAACACGTTTTTCATTCAAAATTCTTTATTTTAACTAAATTGATCCAAAACGCAGAATTTATAACGGGATATCATTATTTACGTATATTTCTTTGTTACAGAAAAATTCAATTCGTGGTTTTGTTAAGATAATCCAAAACACTTACGAAAAGAATAATAATATTGGAAGGACTAAAAAGGCCGAAGGAAAATAAGCACCTGGTGAAAAGGAATTTATCGTACATATGTCGAAGCAGATGTTCGATGGACATTCACCGGGTTGTTTTGGGCTGGCCGATCATTGGGACTCCATCCGGCCGTCGCGGTCGAAGATGATGGGCTTGCAATAGCGCTGTTGAGGGGGCTCCAAAGGGGTAAGTAACCTAGCACTTGGTATTTAGTAGTCTTCCTAACAAATTGAAAGAATATGATATTTCCAAGCGATGTATTTAATGCGGATTGAATAAAATGCGGAAATATGTGCATAGTTTTTCCTGCTAAATTTTGAAACTACTTAAGCTATTGATAATGTGTTACTTATGCAGAAAATATATGAAATTTTGTTTTATTTCCAAATATGAAAATACTAACGGTAACAAAAATGGCGTATGTAGATGTTTCTGGTGAAACCTTGATTGAAGAATTAATTGCAAACCACAAAAAGTAAGAAATTGTTAGGTTATATTTGAAATGATTTAAATTAACAATCTTTATATATTATTCTTGGGCACAATTTAGATTACACCAAAAAAGTATTAGAGACTTGAGTGATTCCTTTCAAATACCTACAGATTTATTTAAAAGTATTTCCCTTTTCCAAGGAAGTGTCAAGAAAAATGTGAAAAAACTTTATTGTTTTTTAGTTGTTCTCGGCGCCCGTGACATTTTTTATAACATTATAACTATAATACGGGGTGTTTTCAAACGACACTTACAACGTTTGCATGTAGATAACTCTCGTAAAATTGGACAAAGTGATTTAAGGATTAAGTGGTCTAGACTATTTATTTTTCGATATACTGGGTGCTGAAGTTATAAAAATTTAAATGTTTTAATTTGATAACTTTAAAATGGATTAGTAAATTGATTTGACATTTGGCAAGTGGTTTTCAAATGCAAAAGGGCATATTTTGAAGGAAAACATATTTCAATTCTTGATCCAGTGGTGTACATTTGGAAGAATATATTATCAAAACATTTTCCAAAAAGTTAATAGGGTTTTGATTTTTTTGTACAATCTGAACAAAAAATCTAAATTTCACAAGAAGATATTCAAATTTTTGTTAATGTATCCTTTCCCTCTGTGTATTTCAATTCAGCGATCATTTTTATTTATTTTTGATTCGGAATGATCCGAACTCAATAAGTTACAGATACCTATTTGTAAAATTCTATGAATAGGTACATTTTCCACAATTATGATTCCTAAGATACGTCGTATTAAAACGAAATATTATTATTTTATTTGAAATAAAACAATTTAATTTTTTTAAATCTCCATTATATTTGACCTAATTGGTCAATTTAATAAATTAAATTGTTTTATTTCATCATTCAGTATGGATCTTCATCAAGTAAAAGCCCCATCGACTAAATTTTCGAAATATTTTGACTTGATACTTTAGGTTATACCGAAAGTAAATAGAGGCTTTGTTATTTCATATATTTTGATATTCTGCTCATAAAACTTTAGAATAATTCTGTGCGATATATTTCATTTAATTATTGACGATTTATATTGAAAATTTTACAGGGTGTCGCGTAAATAAGCACCTATCGTAAATTAGAGGCATGATAGATCGTTAAGAAATATTTAAAATACCCAAATGCAACTGTTCTCTAGCCTTCTTAGTTTGTGAGATACAGGCTGTTAAAAGGTGTAGAAGAAATATACAGTTTATTTCATATCTGCTCGGGGGATGAAAGTACAAATTTATAATTTTTTGTAGGTTATTGTCTCTTCAAAACACATCGACAGTGTTAATTATGTCAAATTCTAATGAGCCAGAGGCATGGTACGAGGATTTCGTAAACTTTTATTGTACTATATTTTTGAAACACGCTGTAGTGAGAGCTACAGACTTTTGTCTGCAATTCTTTATTAAATTTTTTTCATAAACGGTACACTCCATTTTTAATAATTTTAACTTATTATTACAGTAACACACTTTTTTATGTTGTAATGTTTTAAACAGTAAATTTGTATTTGTAATTATAATAATTATAAGAAAGGTTTGTGTTTTAATTATTTGTAAGTGATCTTCAAATTGGGACTACAAATTTATTTCAGAAAAAACAACTTAAAAAAGTGACTTACTTTAATAAAAAGTTGGAAATCTAAAGTGTTATTTCGAGTTCAACAAAGTACATTTTATGTAGGAAATTCAATAAAGAATTGCTTACAAAAGTCTTTAGGTCTAAATAGAAGGTGTTTCAAAAATATGCTACAATAAAAATTTACGAACCCCTCGTACCACGCCACTGGCTTATTAGAATTCGACATAATTAATTTGTACTTTTGATGTGTTTTGAAGAGACAATAACCTACAAAAAATTTTAAATTTCTACTTCCATCCCCTGAGAAGATATGAAATAAAATGTGTATTTTTTCTGCACCTTTTAACAGCCTGTATCTCACAAACTAAAAAGGTTTTGGGTATCTTATGCCTTTAATTCACGGTACTTATTTACGGGAATCACTGTTTACAGTGCGCCTATAAAGTAACGCATGAATTCATTAGTAACTAAATGAACAATAATATGAAAAAATCTGCTGAGTTAACTTTAAAAATCGATTTAAATTGGTACAGGGTGGACCAAAACTCACAAGTGAGTTGTTTATTATTGTATATCTATCAACTTTCATTAGTAATCCTAGCCGCTCGGCTAAACAGAATAAGTTTTAAATTATTGCTTGCTATCTGTTTTTAATTTGACGTTAAACATTGTAATAAATATATATTTTTTAATTACTTTGGATAGCTTGATCCACTCAACCACAAATTATCGACACTAATACTAATCAACTTAAATGATGGGTACTTAGTAGTGGATTGTAAGAAATATTTGCTATTTTCAAACCAATTTACCATATCGTTCTTAACAGTCTGTTTTGTTAAAATACTTTCAACTGAAAGTTAATTAAATCTCCTTCAAGTGTGAATACTGAATCGTATGTTCTTGTTTTTTATGAACATGATTTGAAATTGTACCTAATAGCAAAGATTACAGAATAAATATTCTGTAATCTTTGCTAATAGTTTTTTTTCATTTATGTCCGCTCTTTAACCAACTAACGCAAATTATAAAAATAACGTTCAGCAAAATGATAACATCTTTATCGGTTAAAAATCTATGTTGCATTGTTATACAAAAGGTTCTTCACATGGCTAACTTCACCTGTGAATTACTGACTTGTAAACATCAGGCCAACAAATTTCACAACAACAAACTGCACCATATGCTATATTTACATCAATTCGGTATAAACTTGGCAATAATGCCTACAAATATATAGATCAACAGCTGCGGCACGTATTAATATGTTTAAATGACGGGGGAGATCTTTTGTTGCCACTACGAAGTCGTGTTTGTGCTAAAATTGCAGAATCACCTATCCCCCTTATTCGGGGGAATGTAACTACATGTTCATTTTACTAATATGACGTTATAGATTTTCAATATATTTGATAAGTTTGGCTTGGACGCGGAGAGTGATTGAGAGCAGATAGAGAATAGAGCATAGAGTGGTGCCACGTAACATTCACTGAGATCTAAAAGATAACATTCACGACTTGTACCATAATGATCGTCTTTATGATCCTTATTACATAAATAACTAACACGTTGTTCGTGGAAAAGAATTTATAATCGATTGGAAATTTCTCAAACTCTGACATTTTGAGAGTAGAGAGCATGACGCATGACATTCAATCATTAGATAATATACACTGCTAAAACACATATAAACGCTGCGTCAATACCAAAATATTGCCCATTTTTATTGTGTTTGAAGTCTTGAAAAGCCACCCCCTGCACACAAAGCTAATGAACTACCTTTTCAACATTATATCAAACTATACTTCGGTCTGATAATTTCTGTTACTAATTTCTTGCACTATTCTACAGCTATCATAATTAAATCCATAATATTATTTCCGATTCGTTGAGTAGCTAAGAAAACGGGCATATGATTCATAGATTAACATTACTTAAAATGATAATTATTTTTATATACAACAATATGTTGCGCTACGAGAAGAAAAAGAAGATGAATATTGAAGATAAAATATCTGAGTGTGCTGACTTAAATAAAAAAAATATACAAGGGTTTATTAAGCATTGCATCTGTAATCTATTCACCGATGCGAAAAGCAGTAAGAAAAAGTAAGCCAAGTGAAACCTACGCTAAAAATACGATTATGGAATTGAAACTACAAGATATTACTGCAAAATTTTCCGGATATATTGTGAGCAAAATACTCCAACCTAAAGCAAAGGAAAGTGGATTCCGAATATCTCTTATACAAAAACTACCGAAACCAGTGATGAGCGAGACTTGTCCACAGATTAAGATAACCTATTTATAGATAGGCATCTGACCCGTGTCACTTCCTACGGCGAATCATAAAATACTTCAACCTAGAATTGTAACTCCTATGTTGTCTGTTGTCAGCAGTGACTACTGTTTTAACTGCTATCTGAAGTTTGGCCGCAGGAACTATACATTTCAGAGGGAATTTTAAATATCAAGTTGATGGAGAATTTTATCTTTTTAAAAATAAATCGACTGTTTACCTAAAGAACACAAAATTCAGCTGCTTTTAAAAATAGATAAATTATAACTGATAATATTTCGCCAAATCTTGCATCAGAGCTGAACATAAGAGAATATTTGGCAAACTCTTGTTGATGCAAGATTTGGTGAAATACTATCAGTTATAATTTATATGTTTTCATAAAAGCTGCATTTTGTGTTCTTTTGGTAAAAAGTCAATTTATTTCTAAGAAACTTGTGCAGCAGAGTAAGAGTTGAAGCAACATAATGCAACATTTTTGCAGAAGGTAAAGTTTGCAATATTTGTGTGTCTAGGAAAAAGTATATGGTGAACGACGAATACTTTAAATAAAAAGACTGGGGAATTAAATATTTATTTAGTGATAATAACAACATTTTTAACACACATAGGTACCTATTCATAACACACAACATACTACCTAACTAGATTATTTCCCAATATTCTGCTATATTCATTCCTAAAATATAAGTATTTTGTATAATTTTTTCATCCATGTCGTCTGGCATCTAGTTCTAAACAATTCAACAGGGAGGGTCACTTATGAAGTATAGGTACCTATATTCATTTCTATAGTGCCTTCTCCTTTAAAAGCGTTTTTTTAGAACAAAATTTGATATAGCTGCTTTCATTATTGGATCAACAAATGTTGAATCCTAGTTAGTATTCATGAATTTTGGAAATTTCATATCGTCTCCTCTTGAAATAGTATTAGGTTACTTTTTTACACCATAAAAGGAGAATCCTAATTATTAATTAATCCATAGACTTGCACCTAATATTAAATTTAGGTAATTACCTGGAATGAATAATTCAGCCTCTTTTTTCTGGTACTTTACAGTCATCACTAAAGTATCTAACACAAACACGGGAATTTTGGTATATTATTTGTTTTGAAGGCATGCAGTGTAACTTCACATTATTAATATTTCTCAGCCAGGAGTCAAATACTTCAGGTTCACGTTTTAGAAACCGATGTTAAACACTCGTTTTGTCTCAGCAAAACAAAACACAACAAAGTTTTTTACGTGGTTTGTTTATTTTTCCTTCCATTTTGACATCTTGACATTACGATTGTTGATGATCAGTGCCCTCTGCAGTTTGGCCGCATCGTAGCTTAAAACATTCTCTCCAATCCCAGTTACAATATTCTAGGTTGAAGTATTTTATGCGGCGAATTAATTGTTAACCTTTTGTTAACAGCCGAAAAAGATTCTACGAAGCAAATGAACTGAAAAATGGCGTGTGAAGCATGCACATCAAATAAAGCTTTACAGTTAAGTTTCATAGTATTCACTATATTTATAAGAATATTTTAAAATCAAAAAAGTTGTCAAATTAAAAAAATCGAAAATTATACATACTTAAAAATCTGGGGTATTTGGATTTTAAATAAATTACACAAATGTCAATAAGCTGGCCCAAATGTCCTTGCATATTGACCGGGAGATAGTGGAAAATTTGTGGGTACTGCATCCTACGGGAAATTTCTAAACTCACAAAAAATATTTGTTCATTCTTGACTCAGGAACAGCTATAGCTTTTTTTTTGAACTAAGAGGAGCGATTTGAATTTAAGTTAGCATTTCTGCTGCCAATAAGTGTTGGTCAGATTGCCGCCCATTTCACACAGCTCTTTTGCCAGTTTTGTATTCATTTTTACTTTTTAGCGTTTGTTGTTTATGGTTTTATTTTTAATAAAAAAGTTTAACTTAC
>CAJUYG010001284.1:13811-32241 GCA_910591675.1 Galerucella calmariensis
AACAAAAAAAGTTCAAAGCCTATAATCAAAGGAATTGTTCACTTCAAAAGAACCGATTCCGTGATAACATGGTAGTGTTTACTGTAATTTAAAATACATTATTGCGAATCTGAAACAATTACGATAAGGTTAATAACAAAGTCGATGAACTAAAATTGAATAGTAGTTTTCAGTATACTTTTCTTTAAATATGTATTATTTGCAAATTTTCACTTTTCAACTATTTTCTGCTTAAGAATAACAGTCTTTAACTATTCAAATACTCCTTCTTTTTCACTATTCCTAATATTTTCGCTATTTTTGTTTATATCCCATTCCTCTTTTCTGCCTTTTCTGTCCCCTTTCTTTTTTCACTCCTTTTCTTTTTTATCTTTCCTGTTTTTTTTGTCTTCCCCTTTTTCTCTGTCGACTAACATTATTATTGCTTTTCTTTTTCTGCAAAAAATAACAATCCGCCATATCAGAAGAGAGTGACCCAAGCTTTTGCAAACATCTTTTCGATTTTGGGTTCGCCATTTAGTATATCGTTTGAAATATTGCATGTACCTATTTGTTACTCAAATTGTAAGATAAATAATTACACAGAGTCCATAAGCGAAGTGTTAGAAAAAAACAAGTACTTATATTATAAGTATATTAGTAACTCTATTTTAACTGTAATAATCTGCTGACTTTAGATGGTCTATCTCACCATGCCTCTCTCATAACACACTGCTAATGCCATGTGCATCTTACAATTTTCTGTTGACTCTGAGGCGCTTATTGCTTTACGTGTGGGCACTTATACTTTCAACATGTAGATTGAAGAAGAAGGAATAAATAAAAATAGAAGAATTATAGGACTAGACGATACCGGTTGGGAACTTAGGGGCCATTTAATATTTCACATTATGTTATGATATCCTGCTAGACAAAAAATAATACACTGAATGTATACTTGTCGCTTATAGACTCTGTGTTAAACTCTATGTAACCAAATAATATTCCTCGTAATGTATATAGCACAAAACGCTTATTTATCAAAATAAGCTTTTAACTTGCTAGCTGTCAAGTGTTGAAGTGTTTACGAAATCGTGATGTCATATTATATATTGATGCCACTACTATTCTAGCCTGTTGGCGCGAAATTTAAATTGAAATGTTGATTTATTTTCTGTAGAAACAACATTTATTTTGATTATAGTATAAGCGTTGAAAAGCAGTTTTCCAAAATCAATCATAATGCCTATTACAGTTTTAGAATATTCACACTTTTATATAACATACATCTTGTTAACGGAAAATATATATTTTTTAATATCACATTGTTAATATAGTGAGTTCATCAAAATATATAACAATTTATCTGTTTGTTTTGTGTCAACTTACCATAAACTTTACTAAATATAACGTTGGATGATTAGATACGAGTTTTTGCACATTACATTTTTTATATTAAAAGTAGTTATCCAATATCCGTTACTCTAGACGGGTTTTGTGTTGAACACTTGGTATGTAATTAAGATATTGAAATAATTCACTATTTAGGTAGTTGATTTTGAAGTAGATATTTTAATATATTCATTAGAACTACTTTAAGATATACTTTTGTATTTCTATTTGCTTTTGTACATGATCTAATATTTTTTTTACCAATCTGGTTCCTACCGTTTAGTCCTCTGCCTGTAACCACTTTCCATATTTTCTGTATTGGAACAGCTTGCTCGAGGTCAAGGGGTTATAGTCTGAAGGGATAGTTTTGTTAACTTCTTCCGTTTCTGTCGTAGGCAAGAATAAATGATGTTCTGATTCTATTTTAGGGTTTAAAAGCATCTGTATATATAATGATACTTCTCCATGTCTTTTAGGTATAATTTTTTAATGAGATCTTCCAAGAATTCTCTTTTATTGTAAGGTACTAAGTACTAGGTAATGATTGGAAAAGTAATTCATAGATCGGTTAGGGTTTTTCTGACACTTGAATAAATTGAAAGATTATTCTCTAAGGATGTGTTTAAAAAGCTGGGATGAGATTTATTAACCATAATAGCTGCAGCATTGTGACAAGCATAATTTTCTCATCAAACGCAATGGTGTTTTTCATTTTAATTATTTTAAATTTTTGAATGGTGTGGTTTGAATAGCTATACATATATGGTTGAAATAATACCCTTCTTGGTGTGCGTCATCGATTGTTAATATCTTTATAACACATTAGGGGAGTGTAAGGCAAAATGACATGGTAGGCAAAACGACATACAACCCTACTTTACGGTATTTTCTAATGGTAATGACAACACCGCGCACATATTTCGTAAGCTTACACCGACCACGTCGTTACCAGCTATGTGACAGCTCTCAAAGAGTCCAGTAGTGCCCGCCATCGAATTTTCTTTTCGCGAAGTGACGAAATTGACTAAAAAAGCTGAGGTAGGTACATATTTTTAATGGTTTTTGGCCAGACATATTTCTATATTGGTATCTTTTTTTATGATTTCGTAATCAATAAATAGTTGTGTTGAAGTTACCGAAACGATTTTGCAAAATTATTTTATTTTAATATTTTTAAACATCTAATAATAAAAAATGGCGCCCAGAGGCAAAATGACATAGATCAGCGTAAGGCAAAATGGTGCATAGTGCAATAGTTATTTATACAACAAGTGTGTAAAGTGAGTCTTTTTTTACGAATGTGAATGTTGAGGTAAAAAAGGTGCTTTACACAAGAGTAGCATACAGCATTTTTTCTACTACCAAAATATAAAATTAAAATAAAATAAAATTGTTAATTACTTTACGCACTAGTGCGTAAAATATTTACTTTAACGCACTAGTGCGTAAAGTAAAATTATCTAACTCATGCATTATTTACGTTTTTTTAAACGATTTCTTTTTCTAGCGAAATAAAAACGTGTATTTCAATTATTTTTATTATTAATTATTTCTTAGAACTTCACTGTTGGGTCCGAAATGTCACTGTCACAAAATAAAACTTGTAAATGTCAAATTTGTTAATGACATTTGTTAATGACAATGACATTATTTCACGCACTGCATTAAAAAAGTAAATTTTACGGATCCAAAAGCGTGCGTAAAATGGCTACTTTACGCACGGTAGTAGAAAAATGTATTTTTTAAGTTTTGTTTTTATTTTAGAATGGTGTCTAACTATAACTATAGATTATATGTCGTTTTGCCTACTTATCTATGTCATTTTGCCCACCAGGGTGTAGGCAAAATGACACTTTGATGACTTTGTTTTAGGTGCTTTTTTTCAAGATTTAATTTTAATTTTACGCTAAAACATTATTTAAACAAAGACCAACACAGTAAAGATACCAGAGGTACTAAAAATAAAAATTTAATGTCTGTTTAAACAATGTTTTTAGGACAAAAACAAAACATATGTCATTTTGCCTCACGCTCCCCTACGTAGGAAGAAATGGAAAAAAAGGTAGGTATGTGATTAATCCCAATCAAAATATCACAATAATGAGCCGTTTAAATGTATTACATACGTTAACCCTAATCTTTGACTTACAAAAATTTGATTGGTTGATGCTTAGATTACGCTGAAGATCAACCTATCAATCGAGAGTTTAAAATACTATGAAGGCGTTACTTTCGTAGCGGCAATAAGTCTTACGTCTTTTGCTACTGTCACACTGACAGTTCTTGACAGGTCTGTACTTTGTTGTTTACGGTCAATTATTATTTATGAAAAGTGAATATTAATCTTATTGTTTTATTTATATGAATAATACAAAAATATGCATGAATACACGGAAAAACATCAGTATTTTGAAAGTTCTCAAGTATTTTCAGTTAGAAAAAGAAGCTGGTAATTATTAATTTCATAGCCTTTTCGAATTTGGCTAAATACAATCCTGATGATCTTATTTATCAAATTTAAGGTTAGCTTTATGTCAAAATAGCAAATAAAATAAAAGACATGCCGAAAACCCGGATATACGTCACAATCGATGACGCACACCAAGAAGGGTATTATTTTAACCTGTATCCATTCTAATTGATCTAGAGATGTGATCTTGTAGCTGATGTACCTAGTTGAACATTAAAAAGTATTATAAGTTTTATTTTTTCATATGATAATTGGGTTAATTATGTATATTTTTTTATTTCAGGACTTGGATACAGAAATAATGGAGAATATTTTAAACGGCAAAAATATTGACGAAATTCCCGAATTCCAACCGGGTAGTACGCCGAAAAAATTTACCAGCGATGAATTCCATTTTGGACCTCATGCTGCCCCTTTCACTCCCAAACGTTTGGATCAATCAGAAGCTCTATCTACACAAGCTGTATATGGAGATGATACATTAGCAGCTTTCGACGGTAGTTTTAACGAATCACTAAGTCAGGATTTAAATATTTTAAATAAAGAATCTGATCCCATGTCAATGTCATTTTATGCAGATAAAGGAGATACTAATCCTTTCGATTTAAATAAAGTTCAAGTGCTACCCGATAATCTTGATGACTTTTTAAATAAACCGGATAACGAAGCTTTTAATGAAACAATTTCGGATTTACCAGAACACAATCCATTAGAAGATGTAACAAATGTTTTGAATAACGATGACGCCATTAAATTAAACAAACAATGTTATGATTATGAAAAAGAACTGGCATCGCCAACTGAAGAGACTGATTTTTCGAAAACTCCAGAACCGACTTTTGGGAATTCAATTCGGGAATTACATTGTGGGATCAAAACAGAAAATACCCCAGTAATGCCTGATGATGTAGAACTAATATCCCCCAATCCATCACCATTACCAGATGCGACAGAAGCTAGCAATCTTTTAACCAAAGAAGCAGCCGAAGCTGGAGATGTTTTATACAAAGAAGCAACTGAAGTTGAAGACCTTTTGAACACAGGTGAAACCGAAGTTAATAATCTCCATAAAGAAGTTATAGAAGCCAGCGATAGTTTAAATAGAGAAACAAATGACAATAAAATTCTGCTTGAAGTAGGAGCAAGTGATGATTTACGATCAGATACACCAGATTATGTGAAAGAAGCAACTGAAGTTAGTGATCTATTGAAAACAGATACAGAATATTTGAAAGAAGTGACAGAAAATATCGATTTTGCATCTAAAAACACAAAAGATACAGAATTTTTAAATGAACATTTTGAAAGTGCTCAACCTAAGTTGGAAGAATTTGCTCGATTGGAAACCAACAACACTGAATATGCTTTAAGCGATAATTCAGAATTTGAACGGTCTCCTTCAGAAACTGAAAAGGATGAATTGAAAGAACTAATAATGTCGCCAACTCCTGTACAACCTGTTTGTAGACTTCCACTTGAAGATTTTAAAACTTTGGAAGAAGTTACGTCTACAGTATATGATATTCCAAAGGATGAATTTGAACAAAATTCTGTTTCTCCATTGCCGCCACAAGTAGATGTTACTATGTCTGAGAAATCGGAAAAACTTGAACTGGAGGCTACACCAGAACCAATTCCAGAACATTTCAAATTAGAATATCCAGAAGGGGACTCAAAATCTTCTGTTTGTGATTTACCAGAATCTAAATCTCCAATACCAGAAGCGCCCGTGACACCCAATTTTACTAATGAAGAATTGTTAGAAGAAGCCCAAGAACGGTTCGAAGAATTGTGTAAACCAATCGAAACTCCCGAGGAAGACGTCACTTCTTCTACTAATGATGACCTGTTATCCCCTGTACAAGATCCATTAAATAAATCACCTATTGAAGATCAAGCGATCGAGGAGGAAGCTGTAAATAAAGAAGATAATAATGTGCTTTCTAGCGAGTTGAACACTGTAACAAATGAAGCATTATCCTTTGAGGTTAGTATGTAAAATTGTTCAAACAATAAAACTAACATTATAGACCAGGGTCGATAAATTTTGGAACCAAAAAAAATAATAGTGGAATGAAACCCATTGGAAAAGGAGGGTTATATGATATAACTGAAGAAAAAAATAAATTACGGGCGATCCGAGTTCGGGAAGTGGGAGGGGTGAGTTTTTAAGGGTAAAAAATGGTTTATCTCGATTTTCCGACACAACTACAAGTTCTACGGAAAAAAGTTGAATGGCAAAGTTGTGAGTAATAAAAAGCTCTACAACTTTTGTATTCACAATTTTTACAAATAACCTCAAAATTTATTTAAAAAATTCAAATAACCAAGTTTTTGGTTTTTTATTTTTATAAAAAAGTGTTTTTTTTTACGAAATTTCGTGAAAACTTACCTTGTTATATCTTCTGTATGTTCCTTGTGTTATATTATTCATTCTTTTTTTAATTTCTTGGGAAATTAAACCACAATATTTTTAAATTCTTTATTTCAACGTTTCGGTAGCCTTCCAGCTACCGTTGTCAAGAAAAAATAAGCAGAAATTAATTTTTATCCCTAACTGACACAACAGAAAAAATTTGACAACTAGACAATCAAAAATTATTTTGAAGTTTAAGACTGCAAAATTTTTGTTATCAAATTTTTATTAAGGTCCATTCATAGTAGATCATATCTGTGGCAAAATGTGAAATGAAATATTTCATTTTATGACATTCCAACGATATGATAGTCTACTAGAAATGGATCCAGTGAAGTGCACGTTCCAGGAACGGTTTTTATTGGGATAGCGCGTTTTTTTCGCTTATATTGGAAATGTTATTAATAAAACGCGTTTCTTGATATTTTTTTTTGTGTATGAATATTTAAGTTTTTGAAATATGTATACTCAGTTTTGTGATTTTGTGTATTGAAATGTGTATCGATTAACAACTATTCAAATTATAAATCATAAGAAAACCTGGATAAAAACTTATGATGCTATCCTGATAACGCAGGTAATTGATTATTGGAAATTTCTCTTTCTAACATTGGTAACCAAATTTGACTACATTCGGCTGAAATACTAGCTACACATTTATCTGCATTTAGTTGTATTAAAGCACTTTCTTTGATTTTCCGTCTTTTATTATTGGGTTCTTTTAATATTATTTTTGATGAATCCCATTGAATTTGATGACCCTCTTCCCAAGCATGTTTGCAAATAGCTGACTTAAAGAATTCCCTATCTTTGATGTATTTTTTATGTTCACTCATTCGGACTTTCAATGGTCTAGATGTTTCACCTATATAAATAAAATTTGTCGCATTCACATGATATTTGATATATGCAGTTTTTTGGAGATTGTTCTTCATTCTTTGGTTTCGTTTTTGTTAGTATTGATCTCAATGTATTATTCGATTTAAAACTAGTTCTAATATTGAATTGGTTACCAATTTTTTTAATTCTTTCCGATAAACCCTTAACATACGGTATTGTCAAGTTTCTAAAAATTATGTTAGCTGAATTATTAATATTATTGTTATGGGGTATTAACAATGAGCCCCTCTCTATATGCTTAATCTCCTTATTTACAAATTCTGCAGGGTAATTATTGTTATTTAAAACATCTTTTAAAAAAGTTTTCTCCTTTGTAAATTGATCATCACTAGAACAAATGATTCTGGCCCTATTGTATAAAGATTTTACTATCCCTTTTTTAACGCTTATAGAATGATTAGAGTCAAAATTCCAATATCTATTAGTGTGTGTTGGTTTGCGGTATACACTCGTTTCATACCCTGTAGATGTTTTATTAATAAGAACCTCTAAAAATGGCAAAAAATTGTTATTTTCAATTTCAATTTCAAATTTTATAGATTCCTCTCCTTCATTTATATTTTTTAAAAAATCATTAAGAGATATTAAATCATGAGGCCATATTGCGAAGATGTCCCAAATACACTGTAATTTATTTGATTTGAAATACTTTTTTTCACCTTATTTTGACTTAATATCAAAAAAGCACCCTAATTTTCAATCGAAAATTCTCGCGTCAAAATATCTGCTTTTTTCAAAAAGTCGGTGGGCTTTCTGTTCGTTGGAATCTCTACTTTCTGATAGTCTGAAAAAAATATACATCTCCATGGTAAAGGTTCTCGGGAAATGTAAAAAATGAAAAAAACGTTTTTTTTTTCAATCACTATGTACAATTTCATCGAAAAAATGTGACTGCTGCAATTTTTTCCGAGTTAAAAAGTTTATTCATTAAATTCGAATTACATTCAAATCATAGAAAATAAAATGTGAATATACTCATGTAAATCGTACTATTGAATTTAGATAGTTCGTTTTGATTACATTAAAATAATTTTAAAAACGTTAATCTTGATATTTATAAATACATTATCTTGAATTCTATCATTTATCCGCTAACTTTTGTTTATTTGATGGCATTTCTTTATCGTTAGACTCGACAAACCTTTCCAAATCTAGTTGATCTTCGAAATCTCCAAGACCTTCTTCGTCTCCAATGTTATTTCCAGTCTCTATTGATTCTTCATCCACAATTTCATCTGAATCAGTTACATCTTCGAAGGTTTTTTTCTTCCATATTGGACCAATTTCCAGAACCATGACAATTTATACATAAATTTGTGCATTTGAAACCATGTTTTCAGCAGCCAAATTTTAAATTGTTACATCCAGTTTCACAGCTGCAGCAAATAGTTTTGAGCAATATTTCCGGAATTAAATCATTTTCTGTAAATTTGGGCATCTGTTGCTGTCAATTCGTTGCCCAACCAAGTTTGAAGCTGATAATATGCCCTGTAACAATGTTGTTCTGCTGCTCCTTCTGTGGGTGGGAGGTTTGCCAAAATGAAGGATGATTTAATTTTTGCCAATTGATATTTTTGAAACCCTAATTGATTTAGTGTTATTTTTTCATTTTTACTATATACATAGATTTGATTAATTGTAATCCATTTTTTTCATATTTTCTTCAATTGCATCTTTCTTAAAAAAAACATTGGCGCCAAATTTGACAAATTCTTAGCTTCTAATAATAAATTTATGACACTTTTCTCTCCTTTTCCGGCAAATCCAGATGTTGTATCGCAATCAGAGAAGCAAAAAAAAAACTTCGATATTTGAGTTTTTTTTACTATTTGCTTTTTCTGAGAACATTCACCATGGAGAAGTAAATTTTTTTCAGACTATCAGAAAGTAGAGATTTCAACGAAGAAAAAGCCCAACGACTTTTTGGAAAAAGCTGATATTTTGACGCGAGAATTTTCGATTGAAAATTAGGGTGCATTTTTGATATTAAGTCAAAATAGGGTGAAAAAAAAAGTATTTCAAATCAAATAAATTACAGTGTATTTGGGACATAATAAGGTAAGTTTTCACGAAATTTCGTGAAAAAAATACTTTTTTTGAAAGAGTTAAAAATAAAAAACCAAAATCTTGGTTATTTGAATTTTTCACATAAATTTTAGGGTTATGTGTGAAAAGTGTGGATATCAAAGTTATAGAGCTTTTTATTTCTCACAACTTAGCCATTCAACTTTTTTCTGTAGCACTTGTAATTTTTGCCGGAAATCGAGATAAACGATTTTTTACCCTTAAAAACCCACCCCCTCCCACTTCCTAAACTCGGATCGCCCGTAATTTATTTTTTTCTTCAATTATATTATATTCCCCTCCTTTTCTACTATTATTTTTTTCACTTTTTACTATTTCTTAAGGCTTCGGCACTGGTCTACAAACTTTTTGCATCTATTCATCAAATACTTCATTAAATATGTTTGAAAATTTTTCAGAATGCTGCTCTAGATTCGTTATCTCGAGTGAAATCACCATTGAATTTCTGCAATTATCCTCCTGAAGATCACGAAAAAGTTCCAATTGATGTAAAGACTGAAACCATCTCCCCGGAATTTGCAGAACCAACAGTAGTCACTCCGTCCGAGGAAAGTAAAGATGAAGATCTAAATATCGCTGCTACAGGTAATGTAGATATATGTTGATTTCCGTTACATTTGAATATTCAGTTACTATGATTACTCTTATTATTTTTTTCGTCTATTGAATATCTGTAATCAACCAATCATAATTTTCGTTCCAACCACCAGCTTTCAAATTTTTAACATTAGTTAACGATCGTTGAAAAATTTTTTTTTGATAACTATTGCATTTTTTAATAGCCGAGTCAATTCAACAACAGATAATAGATGATTTCATAAAAGTACCACCAACAGAAGAACTTGTTAATAAAGAAGAACATGCGAAAGAACTCTTGAAAGAGCCGCAAACAGAAGAAAAAGTTGAACAGCCACAAATAATTGAACCCGTTAAAGAGCCACAACCAGAAGAGCAGAAAGTCGAAAACCTTGAAAATGAAATGACCGCTGTCGGTGTTGCTGCCATAGTAGCGGCCGGCGCAGCGATTACTGCTGTTGTTTCAACAACGAAGAAATCTCCAAGGTAAATAAAACAATTTATTTCAGGATATTCAATTTTTATTAAAAGCGTAATGAAACAATGAAAAAAATCATTGCCGTATTTTACAGCATAATATTATACATATCCTAGTAGTTTTCAACGATTTGTCAATTTGGAAGAGGGGATTGATTTTTTGGGATATATTGGTTATTCTGATCTGTGTGGTCCTCTCCGCACTTCACGCTTCTTTCCTTGGGGCGCCCCAATGGTATTTTTTCGAACTGCCAAGGGGAAGCCTACCAACCAAACCCACCTCAAACTAGCCGTTACCCCTGCCTCGGAATCACTCTACCATAGCATACTTCAAAATGGGCGGTGACACTCTCCGTCATCTTCTTCCACTCCTGCCTCTCACGATATATCTTTCCACTCAAGCTCTCCACTACGCCACCCGTTTCACTTGAGAAGAACCAATCAAGTTGCAATCGTATGCGCGAAGAAGCTGCACAAGTCTATCTCTATCCATTCATCCTCGCCTTTCCACATTATCTTCACCATATTTTCCCAATATTCCGCCTCCCCCAGCTTCTTTTCCAACTTCAGAACTTTCTCGTTCTTCCAGTATCCCACATCATCCTCCTTGTGGAGGTACCCTAAGTGACACCTGCATAAAAAAGTGGTTCACCTCCCTGAATTTTCGGTCCATCAATTTCTTCTCCCTGCTCCTTTTAGCATACTCCTCCCACCCTTACCATTTCCTCCTTCATCCATTCCTGTACTTCCTCTCTGGTCGCACCCTTCCAGCGTTTCTGTCTAGCTCTAGCCATCTCGTCCAAGGGGTAGAACCCACAGTAGAACAGTAGAACCCACCCACTGTCCTGTACCCTGCACCTCCCTCAGAAGTATCCCTCTCTGCAGCCGCAGGAGTGGCCTTACCCTCGCAGTCATCCCTGCTCTTTCACCCCACACTTCCGCGCCAAACAGCATACTATGTTCTATCATCCTACCAATTACTCTCCTCTCCAACACTCCCGGCCCTTTCACATTATCCATCAATTCTCCCCATCCATGCTGCCCTTACTTCGCCTCCTTCATCTGAAATTTCCTTCCCTTTACCATCACCCCATACTTCTATTGCCTTGCTGCGTCCCTTCACTAGTATTATCTTCCAGTCCACACCGCCATATCTTCCCACACATACTGTCCACCTTTCTTTCTATCTTCGCCTTTTCCTTTGTCCGTACATAGACTCCGTTCATATAAGTTTAATCAACTAGAAGTCTATAACTTACAGTCATATGCGCCAAGAAGCTGCACATGACAATAGCCTTTGACCGATATTGATGTTTATGTGCAGCTTCTTCGCGCATACGACTGCAACTTCTAGTGGGTTGTTTTTATGTGAAACGGAGTCTATGTACGGCAAAGGGAAAGGCGAAGATAGAAACAAATGCGGACAGTATTTGTAGGAAGATGAAGCAGTGTGGACTGGAAGTGCGGTGAGGCTACTAGTTAAGAGACTCAGCAAGGCAATAGAAGTGGGGGGGGTGTTGGTAAAGGGAAGGAAATTTCGGATAGAGGAGACGAAGTAAGGGCAGAATGGCTGGGGAGACTGATTGATGGATAATATGAAAGAAAGGGCCGGGATTGTGGAAGAGGAGGGTAATTTGTAGGACGATGGAACAAAGTATGCTGTCTGGCGCGGAAGTGTGGGGTGCAGGGGTGAATGCGAGGGTTAGGCCACTCCTGCGGCTGCAGAGAGGGATACTTCTAAGGGAAGTGCAGGGGTACAGGACAGTGGATGGGCTGGCAGCAGCGATACTGCGAAGGTAGGCTCTACCCCATAGACGTGATGGCTAGTGCCAGACAGAAATGCTGGAAGGGTGCGACCAGAGAGGAAGTTGGATGGAGAAGGAAATGGAGAGGGTTGGAGGAGTATGAGGTCACGCTAAAAGTAGCGATTGGGAGGAGGAGATTGGATGGACCGGAAATTCGGGGAGGTGAACCACTTTTTTTACGCAGGTGCTCACTCAGGGGTACCTCCACAAGGAGGGAGTATGTGTGGGACATGTGTTCAAATACTGGAAGATCGAGGAAGTTCTGAAATTGGAAAAGAAGCTAGGGGAGGGGGAATATTGGGAAAACATGGTGGAGATAATGGTAGAAAGGCGATGAGGAATGGATGGAGTGGCGTAGTGAAGAGCTTGAGTGGAAAGATGAGGTCTTGATATGGCATGTGAGAGAAGAGGGACCGTCGCCCGTCTTTTCCGAGGCGGGGGTAACGGCTAGTTTGAGATGGGTTTGGTTGGTAGGCGTCCCCTTGCCGATGAGCCCTGATCATGACACATTTGAACATGGATTTCCCATCTCGGTTCGAAAAAAAACTATGCAGCTTCTTCTCGCATACGACTGCAACTTCTGGACTTCTTGTGGGTTCTGGGTTCTTCTTATGTGAAACGGAGTCTACCAGTCCGTCCGCATTCACCGTAATCTCACATCCCACAAACCTCGTAACACACACTTCCAGAGCGTCGGTCCCAGAACCAAGCCCTGGGGAACTACAACCCCCGTTCATAGCTCCTCCCCTCTAGAGTCCACTATCTTCAGGTAGTCCTCTACTAGAGATTAACCAGCGGCTGGTTACCAGCCACTTTCCTACTCCAAGCCTCAGCAACGCGCCCAACACCGCCCGTTTGGTGACACTGTGAAACGAGTTCCCGAAGTTTGAGAACAAGACTAGGGCCAGTTTCTGTTCCTACACCCTGCCTATCCTGTTCCACCAAGTCCACCTAGCCCAGCGTAAGCATGCTCACTCGTAATTTGTTGCTAGCAGGGTTGTCGTTTCTTCTTGGCTGTCCTCCACAGATCCTAAAACAAAATAAATACATAACATAATTCCGAAGTTATGGCATTTAGGTGGTAACAGTGCATAGAAATTCCTAAGGATTTCAAAAGACAAAAAATATACGGGGTGGTTCACTTGAAATAACAAATTTATAAAAACCGTGCGATGCGCATCAGATTAACTCACTCTGTAGTAGCATCAATTGGTATAGATGCGAACGGTTGCTGGCAAAATATTACATCTGCTATTATCAATGTGCTCGAGGAAAGCAAGAACCTAAAGCCGTACAAAGAACAAGTGCTCGTGGTCGTATTTTCACCCTATTTATTGCTTTTTGTACAATCCAAGTTTCAATCTTGAATTTCTTTTATCAGTGTTTCGTCGAGCAAGAAAACCACCACTACCAAAACTATTACCAATAAGAGCCCGGCCCCAATATCGAAAACGTCACCAAGATTAGGCGTTTCTGCTCCTAAACAAACTACAAGCAAAACAACCACAACATTAAGGGCAACTACACCAAAGACAGGGTAAGTTATTCAATATAAATGTAGACTGGTTTTAAACCATTTTTAAATAATATACCTGCAATAGATGAGAGAGAAAGAGCCAGTCGATAGAATGCTCTTCTGTCTTTATCTGAATAGTCGACGTTACGCGCCATTAGAAAAAAATAGCCTGAACTTCTGAATTTTTATCTCTCCCTTTCACGCTGACGAGTTCCGAGCTGGCTTGTCGCCTCTATCTGTAGTATATCTATGGTGGGCCGCTGCTGCTTCTGTTGCTCCATGCAAAAAATAATTTGCTACTAATGTTGTAGGCACATTTACTTACGTTTATATAAGCTGATTATTCATACATTTTTGCAGAACTACTAAACCACCTACATCGGCTACCTCTGCTCCTAAACCTAGTCCTAGAACAAATTTGTTGAAACCCAAAACTTCATCAACAGTTCCGAAAACTACATCATTGAAACCAACAGAAAAAAGTTCATTAACCAATGGTGAAGTGAAAACTACAGCAAGGAGTAACTTGGGTGTCAAAAAGACCGTTTCCGAAGTGAACGGTGCTAAAACTGCAACTTCCAGACCGGCTACTGCTACTACTCTTTCTAAAGTAAGTTTTACAGAAGAAAAAAAGCTTACCATTGATTTTGTATTATTTCCTTCTCATGAATGTATACATTTTCTCCATCACGTTGTACAACTTAGTACAGAAACATTACTGATGAATAATTTGTTTCAGGTATCTCAAAGCAGATTGACAACTAAACCAAATCCAACGGCTCCTTCGAAAACTACCATTCCACCACGTTCAGCTCCATTAGCTCCAAAGGTTCCTAGTGCAACTGCCAAGAGACCTACAACATTAACAAGTAAAAGTGGACCAACATCTCCCGATAAAATTACAAGTACAGTGAAGGTGCGTATTTTTCTTTGAACTAATCTTAATAGGAATTTACATTTACATCATATTAGTTATCTTTTAACATATTTTATAAACGAAAACTGAAGTAGCTACAATTGAAATGGAATTTTTGGTCATCAGCACCAATGGGTCTTTTCAGTAATTTTTGTTTATTGGTTTAAATGAAACTATTTTATGAAAAAATGTCCCCTATTTTTTTATTTTTTTTAGAGCTTGATTTCTATCCTAAAAAAATTATCATAAGTACGGAAGCAAGCGCGTGGTTTGAACGTGACGTCACTCCTCCCTCTTTCGTGACGTCAAAGAGCCTACGACCTTGAAAACGACAGACCGTTATTTCCATAGGATTTGTGTAGTTTGCTTCCCTGGTTTTTGATTTTGACATCTTATCTTGAAATTTATATTGATATTCTCTTTCATTTCGGATTATTTGTTTTTGTTAAAATAACAATATAAATTGCCCAAGCAAAACATTCATTTACGTTCCTCGAGATTGAAAAAGACAAAAATCATGGTTCGAAAAAGCAAAAGCTCAAAAGAAGTTGACCAAAACTAGGAACATTTGCTTCTTCGTTGGATATTTTGGCTCGGCCGTAGCCGTGTAAGCAGCAATTGGCCAGCCATTCTGACACTGCCAACATAACTCCAGACCTTATGACGTCACTTGCCCCAAGGTCAAACGCTTGTTCAAATTACCCTAATATGTATTTGTTTAACTTTTTATATAGCCTTCTGACATGTTCAAAACAAAGCTGCATAAAGTGAAAAATTATCAGTAAGCTTTCAAATAAAATATTTGTTTCGAGATTTAAGCATCTACTGAAAAGGCCCATTGATCCCTATGCATCAACCCATACCAAAATCCAAGTATATGGATAGTTCATTCCTCACTTTAATAATTGGCACAACTGAATTTTGATAGGTCTTTTTTCCAAAAATTCTCAGTAGGAGAATTCAAATCAACTCTACAACTTGATGATATTTATATTGTTTCAGACAACCTTATTATCAAAGACGTCGCCAAAATCAACAACAAATATTCCACCGAAGCCAAAACCAGCAACCAACGCAATATCAAAACCGAGAATCCCTGCAACGAGAACCGTGACCAAGGCTCAACCAGATACCGAGAAACAGATCAAAGAAAGTGCCAACAAAATAACGGCATCGCGAACGATTTCTAGCGCTAGATCTGTAGGATCTACAAATGTGAAAACAGCTTTTTCTTCCATTCGTAAAATAGAAAATAAGGTAAGTTGAGTGTGGTAAATTCAAGAACATCGTCTTATACCGAACGACTTGTCGAAATAAGGCCGGTACACACAACCGCACCGTGCTCGATCCGAGTACTGGAATACTCGATGAAAAAGAATAGCTCAATGTTATGTATTTCAGACATCATCGTATTACGACTAGGGCTGGGCGATTATCAAAAAGTATATTCGATTATTGATTATATAAAATAATCGATTATTTCCGATTAAACTATTAATCGAAAAAAGTCGATTAATCGAAAACAGTCGATTGATCGAAAATAATCGATTCATCGGAAATAATCGATTAATCGGAAATAATCGATTAATCGAAAATGTTCGATCATTCGAAAATTATCGATCAATCGAAAATGTACTTTTAATATAAATCAATAAGTATCAAAAAATGATAAATATGCATGTTAAAATGTGTAAATCATCTATTAGTGTTCTCAAAGAAATGATCTAATTTCTTGATAATGGCAGCAGGAATGATATAGAAAAATAGATTCCCATTTCAAACTGAAAATTTAAATATATATTATACCACAACGTACAGTTTTAGTTTGTTTTTACTTTTTTTTTGGTGGGGGGAAACCGCTTGGCAAAGTGTGCTTGCTATCGGCATCGATTGCATCCAACAGTGTGGGGCTGCTACTGTGAATCAAACAACAATGTTACTTGATACTTTATTTTCACCACTTCCAGCTACCGTTATCTAGAATTTCGATTAATTGATTATTTTCGATTAATCGATTATTTTAGATAGTTCGATCGAGGGGTGAACCACTATGCCAAAAATGTGACAGTATTTCACAAATAGTGTAATTTCGCAAGATTTCGCGCGATTGCGCGTAATTTCGCGTGATATCCCGTGTTTCGCGCGACTATAGTACCGGAAAATTTCACTATTTTGCTAATCATTGTGCATGATTGCGCAAGATTTCGCATGATTTCACGGGATTGCGCAAGATTTCCCATGATTTCGCGTGATTTCCCGTGTTTCGCGCGATTTCCCGTGTTTCGCGCGATTTCCCGTGTTTCGCGTGATTTCGCTAATTTGTGACAGTATTTCGAAGGGTGTGAACCACTATGCCAAAAATGTGACAGTATTTCGCAAGATTTCGCGTGATTGCGCATGATTTCGCGTGATTTTGCAAGATTTCGCGTAATTTCGCGTGATTTCCCGTGTTTCGCGCGACTTTAGTACCGGAAAATTTCACTATTTTGCTAATTATTGTGCATGATTGCGCAAGATTTCGCATGATTTCACGGGATTGCACAAGATTTCGCGTGATTTCCCGTAATTTCGCGTGATTTCCCGTGTTTCGCGTGATTTCCCGCGATTTCGCAAATTTGTGACAGTATTTCGCAGGGTGGTTCACCCCTCGAGTTCGATTAATTTAGATAGTTCGATTAATCGATATAGTTCGATTATTTTAGAATGATCGATTACAATCGATTATTTTGCCCACCTCTAATTGCGACTGACCACTTTAACATTGCGCTTTTCTTCCACAATGCTAAGTCGAAATCGGGAACAGTGCGGTAATGTGTTTCCCGCTTCAAGGCGGAATTATAATCTTAAAATTATAGTTTTGCTGGCGCTGGCCGATTTTTTTATCCTCGGAAAAGATTTGGATTATATTCTTTTTTTATAGGTCAGCAGTACACGAACGACAGCAACGAAAACGACCACAACCACAATGAAATCCACTACAGCTAAAAAACCAATCGAAATCATAAGAGGTCCAGTGAAAACCAAAACAACCAAAATAGAAAAACCTAAGGAAAACGGCGTATCTGCGGTAGTAACTGAAGAAATAACCATCGTGAGCAGCACAAACGCCGTCATTGAGACCTCACAACATGAACCACAACTGATGAAGGATAATTCACCCGTCGATAACAAACTACTAATTGAGACTACTCAACTTGTTGAAACTAACGCAGACTGAAAGATTAATAATTAAAAACGGTTTATTATTTACTTAGCTTATATTTAATAATTACGAAATAACTGTTATATTTAAAATTTTTTATATACATTTTATGCCCCTTTTATTATAAAATGTTTTATCTGGCGGTGTGAAAACGATAGTACCGATGAAATATTTTCGAAACTGCTTCATTACACTTCAGACGATTGGGAATGAAATTCTATTTGAACTGTTTTTACATTTAACTTGAAAATGTCAATATTTGAAAAACCTTTCGCCTGAATTTTTCTTAATTTATTTAATATTGAGAGATTTTCGAAAATATTTCATTTTAGATGTTCTTTAACTAATGCGTGTATAGAGCTGTGGTAATATTTAGTAACGGATATTTAAATGGTGTGGATAAAAGAAGGACTTTTACTGTAACGAGATATATTTTTAAGTTATACTATTAATATTAAACCATTTGACCATATAAAATGTCAATAAAAATATCTACATAATATATATCCTAAGTTGAGCTTTTTACTGCTTAGGTGTGCTGATGTGATTGCTGTGCACTCTTCTGTATATAATTAAAAAGTATTTAAAGTTTATTCGTAAATTTTATGATTGGGTGCTAAATTTTATTGTAGTGAAGTCGGCCTCTTATTCATCCAATTGTTTTCTGCGAATACGCTACTGGTGGTGATATTTTTG